>CM041782.1:85171146-85420448 GCA_023374045.1 Limonium bicolor
GAGGGTACAAGAAACAGAAGTACCAGCCTCAAGCCTAGAAAAGTCGGAACCAAAAAGGGAAGGAGGAAAAGGAGAAGGCTCCAGAAGAGCCACTGAAGTTGACATATGCATATGCAGCTAAGCCTTTGCGCTCAAGGGCGCCAAAGGGTAAAGAAGTTAATATTGAGTGAGTTAAGAGACAATTAGCAACCGTTTAAGATATGAGTACTAATATTGTGAATGATCAGGATCGGAGACTGATAAGGGAGCCGGTGGTGGCTACCAGCGATGCTACATCTGTCAGTGGTGTCACAAGGACCACCCCGGGCTCGATTGTAAGGGGAACAAGGTTGAGTGCAACTGTTGTGGGGTGTATGGGCACCAAGCATACGAGTGTTTCCGGAACCCCGCTAGTAGAGCCTTTAGGCCCGAGATGAAGGGCAAGGGCAAGACCGATCAGGGAGCTGGATCTGACGGTCAGAGAAGGGTGCAGCAAGCTGCAGATAAGAACCCACGGGTAGCCCAGAAGTCGGGACCCACACTACACATGGTGGACCGGGACGATGAGCCTGAACCCTCATCGAGGCCAGGTACCGCTACAAACCATTTAGTAATAAAATTGCCTGCTTACCGCATTACATGCATGCTTGGTAAATAAATGAGTTAAGTGAGAATAAGAAAAGATTAGACCCTAAGTAAGATATAACCTATTACCACCTTAGGAAACTTCAACATTTGTTATCCAATACCTTCAACACCTAACCTGGAGGACACCGACATTGAAACCCGAGACTTTTCAACTGAACAATGTCAGGTTATCCGCCCAGGTATGATTTTATTAAGGGGATACCTGACACCAGAAGCACAAATAGCCATCATCAGGAGATGCAGTCAACTAGGAGTGGGACCGGGAGGTTTTTATACACCGAAGTACCCAGGAGGAGCAAGGATGAAATTAAAGATGATGAGCTTAGGCAAGGATTGGAATCCGTATGCCAAGATCTACCAGACCACGAGGATACAAGATGGAGTCTCACCACCGGGAATACCCGAAGAGTTCCATCCGGTTATTACACAAGTCATGGAGATCGCTCAGCAGTTGGAAGCTGACCCGATTCTAGACATACAAGCGGACATCTGCATTGTAAACTTCTATGAGAAAGATGGGCGACTTGGACTACATCAGGACAAGGACGAGACAACGGAGTCTCTCGAACGAGGGATACCCGTAGTGTCTTGGTCCATTGGAGATGATGCAGAATTTTTGAACAGCGAGCAGAAGCGTGCGGACCGTGCTAATAAGTTAATACTTAAGTCAGGGGATGTATTAGTTATGGGAGGAGAATCAAGGATGTTGTACCATGGGATTAAGAGAATCAAGCTGAATACAGCACCGTCAGCAGTAATCAATGCGACGCATATGAGACCAGGACGGTTAAACCTAACCTTTAGACAATATTAGCTATGTAACGTATTAAGTATGAAGTAAAGATTGAGATGTAAGAAAGAAGCACATGTTGTAAACAAGATGGTTATGAATAAAATAACAGTGTTGTTCATATTAATTGTTACGACTCTTGTTATACCATCATTACTCATGAAGCTTGTGAATACAATTAGGTTATGGACTCGGTACGGAAGGTGCGTTAAGCATACTTACAGAGGCACAGGCCGACGCCAGTGGCACTATCCTCACCGGCACCTTTCCGATTAATGGAATTGAGGCATCAGTTCTCTTCGACTCAGGGGCCTCGCATACCTTTATCTCGACATCGTTTGCGAGAAGGTTGGGGCTAGACGCCGATGCGCTACCCGAATTCATGGTTACGCTCCCGTCTAAAGAGAAGGTTCGTTGCACTCGCTACTACCGAGGAGCCATTGTCAAAATTAAGGGGGAAGATTTTCCAGTCAGTTGTATTGAGTTTAAGGAGTTGGGATTTGATGTGATTTTCGGGATGAATTGGTTGGAGCGGCACAAGGGTCATATCCTCTGCGCCGAGCATAGACTGCTGCTCAGGAGTCCATCTAGGGTAACAATATCATACCGCCAGAGGCCAAGAGAGCCTTCAATTAAGATCATCACCGTTATGGCAATGTATAAGGAGTTGAGGAGGAAGAAAGAAGTATATCTCTGCTATGTCCAGGACATAGAGAGGGACCCCGAGTTCGACCTCGACTTACCGGTAGTGTCGGAGTTCCCCGATCTGTTTCCACGGGAACTGCCCGACATGCCACCCACTCGGGAGGTAGAGTTCACCATTGAGCTGCTACTAGGAACCGAACCGATAGCCAAGGCACCATACTGCATGGCTCCGGCAGAAATGAATGAGTTAAAGGATCAGTTGAAAGACTTGTTAGATAAGGGATTTATTAGACCAAGTGTATCACCATGGGGAGCGCCAGTTCTCTTCGTGAAGAAGAAGGATGGTAGTCTCCGCCTCTGCATCGACTACAGAGAGTTGAATGCAGTGACTGTGAAGAATAAGTACCCACTACCCCGCATTGATGATCTGTTCGATCAGTTGAAGGGGGCATCCGTGTTTTCCAAGATTGATCTCAGATCGGGGTATCATCAGATAGCCATTAAGGAGGGGGATATTGAGAAGACGACATTTCGGACACGATACGACCACTATGAGTTTACAGTGATGTCGTTCGGTTTGTCGAACGCACCAACGAAATTTATGGATCTGATGAACCGCTTGTTCCGGGAGCAGCTGGACAAGTCAGTTGTGGTATTCATCGACGACATTCTAATATATTCAAAATCGAGAGCTGAACATGAGGAACATTTGAGGAGGGTGTTAGAGATACTGAGGGAGAACCAGTTATATGCTAAGTTCTCCAAATGTGAGTTTTGGCTTGACCAGGTCTCTTTCCTAGGTCATGTCATCTCGGATGCTGGGATCTCAGTGGATCCAGCAAAGATTGATGCCGTACGTACTTGGCCAAGACCGAAGACTGTTACCGACATCCGGAGCTTCCTCGGTCTGGCAGGTTACTACAGAAGGTTTGTTAAGGATTTCAGCAAGGTCGCGAAGCCGATGACCAGTCTGATGATGAAAGATGCACCCTTCATTTGGACGGATGATTGTGAGTTATCGTTTCAGAGTTTGAAGGACTCACTGACCACTGCACCGGTTCTGACCATTCCAGATGGTACGGAGGGCTTTGAGGTTTACTGTGACGCATCGGCAGAGGGCTGGGCTGCGTGCTTATGCAACATGGCAAGGTGGTGGCATATGCCTCACGCCAGTTGAAGAAACATGAGGAGAACTACCCCACACATGACTTAGAGCTGGGAGCTGTAGTCTTCGCTTTGAAGATATGGCGCCACTACTTATACGGGGTTAGTGTGACGATCTACACCGATCATAAGAGCTTGAAATATATATTTACTCAGAAGGAGTTGAATCTCAGACAGAGGAGATGGTTGGAGTTTTTGAAGGACTATGACATTGAACTCCAGTACAAAGAAGGGAAGGCCAATGTTGTAGCGGACGCCCTGAGCCGTCGAGCACACTCACTCCCTTCGCTAGTCTCTTTCTCCAGCTTGGTTGATGAGGTGGGAGAGGCTCAGAGGATAGACGAGTATATGAGGAAGGTCAGACAGAAGCTGACAGATGGTACCTTTGAGAGTCATAAATACGACTTCAGACTTCATGATGATGATCTGATCAGACTTAAGGGCCGGTTATGCACACCACGGGGTAACACGGATCTGAAAGACCGTATACTTAGAGAATCTCACTGTTCTTCAGTTTCCATCCATCCGGGAGCCTCTAAGATGTATAAAGACATGAAAAGATACTTCTGGTGGTCGGGGATGAAGACAGATGTTACCGAGTTCGTCTTGAGGTGTCTCACGTGCCAGAAGGTGAAATTCGAGCACCGACGACTGGGCAGAATGGTACAGTCGATGCCAGTTCCGGAGTGGAAATTTCATGATATCTCCATGGACTTGTAGTTGGACTCCCACCTGCTAGGGGAGGTCTCAACATGATATGGGCGGTGGTGGATCGCCTTACCAAAGTAGCCCGATTCATACCGATGAAGGATACTTGGAAGGTGACCAAATTAGCTGAGTTATTTGAGAAGGAAATTATGAGACATCACGGGATACCGAAGACCATAGTGTCAGATAGAGATACCAGATTCCTTTCGAGGTATTGGAGAGCTACCAGAGAAGCATTGGGTACAGAACTGAAGCTGAGTACCACGTTCCATCCTCAGACAGATGGTCAGACTGAGCATACTATTCAGACACTCGAGGACATGCTGAGGGCATGTGCCTTAGACTTCCAGGGCAATTGGATTGACAAGTTACATCTGGTCAAGTTTTCATACAACAACAGCTATCACGCTTCGATCAAGATGGCACCTTTTCAAGCGTTGTACGGTAGACCATGTCGTACACCGCTCTGCTGGGATGAGTCGAGTGAGACGGTCATTATAGGACCAGAATACTTAGAACAAGTTCAGGCTGAAGTTCAGCAAATCAGAGAGAACATGAAAGCTGCTCATGATAGGCAGAAGTCGTATGCTGATGTTCGATGATGAGACCTAGAGTTCGCAGTTGGCGACCGGGTATTTCTGCGAGTTTCACCGATGAAGGGTGTATTCAGATTTGGGCAGAAGGGCAAATTGAGTCTGAAGTTTGTTGGTCCTTATGAGATTACAGAGCGGGTGGGCCTGGTTGCTTACAGGTTGAATTTACCTGCTGAGCTGGGTAAAGTGCATGATGTTTTTCAAGTTTCACAGCTAAAGAAATACATGCACCACCCCTCCCATGTGTTAGAACCTGAGAGGTTGACATTAGAACCAAATATGAGATCAGTGGAGGTTCCTCAGAGAATCTTGGATAGTAAGACTAGGGACACTCGCCATAAGTCAGTGCGACTGGTGAAGGTTCTCTGGTCTAACCAAGATGTCGAAGAGGCCACGTGGGAATTAGAGGATAAGATGAGGTCGAAGTACCCTTCTTTGTTTACCGACTAGATTGTCTGTATAGGGTACGGGGCGTACCCCTTTTTAAGGGGGTAGAGCTTCCTCGCTTTTGAGTTAGTAACGAACATGTTTGTCGTATGTTTGGTTTGTGTAAGATGTGGTTTGTGTAAGTTTATGTAAGTTGTGACACTTGTGGTAAGTTTAAGATATGTATAGTACTTATGTATGGAAGACCTTTGAGTCTTGAGGTGTGTGAAATGAATGTACGATATGGTATTAAGATTAAGGAAATTGAGTACCGTGGATGATTAAGTACATATGTGAACTTTGGGGACAAAGTTCTTTTAAGGGGGGTAGATTGAAATACCCCAAACTTAGATATGGTGTTTAAGTGATAAAATAAGGTATAAGAAGGCTAAATAAGGCCTTAGAAACATTGGGAAACAATTTTAACCGGAGAGAACACAAGGAAACACTATAAGAGCAGTTTAAGCAAAAACGTGCTCTAAGCTTGGAGAGACTTGGGTGAGCGCCCAAATATCATTCTTAGACCTTAGTAATATCCTAATGGTCATGTTAAATCAATTACCAAAGAAATACAAGCTCAAAAACAAGTTAAAACACAAATTGTGCTTTAAGGACTCTTAAAGCACATTTTTGAAAAATTGTCTTAGAAAGGGGTTTTAAGTGGCTAAATGCCCATGATTACTCCTTAATTAACTTGTGTACTAATTATTATCACATTATGAAGTCTAAATCAATGGGAAATCAAAAATTTCACAAATATGTGCACTAATTTGTGAATAGTAACCAAATAGTGACTAGTTTAGTCTTTAATCAACTAAGTCTAATTAGATGGTCAAACAAGACCATGACCAACCTTAAATAAATAAGGGGGCCGGTTTCTAAGGGGGATGAGTCACCAAATAAGTAAGTTAGCTTATTGAAAAAGAAGAGATAAAGTAAAGGTTACTATTTGCTTTTAACATAAATATCCTACCTTTGCTTACCTCTCTCCTCATCTCTTCATTCTCTTCTCTTTACCACCGGTTTCACCATCTTCTTCCCTTCTCCATTCACGTAAGAAGTAACCCCATGCTAGATCCATCTTCCTTTGACCACTACTTGCTCATCTTAGCTCCAAAACCAAAACTAAATACATATTCTTCTTAGTTAGCTCAAGCTCTCTCTTTCTATCTTTCCAAAACTTCAAGAGCTTCATTTTGGTGCCAAGCCAAACCGCCATTAGAGGAGGAAATATAAGTTTAAGGATTTCATTGGCTTCTCCATTCTCTTAAGGTAAGGAATATGTAAGAAAATCTAGGTTTCCACCATTTCTTCTTCATTACCGAAAATCTCTACTCATGGGGCTTCATTGTTATGCCTTGTTCTAGCTTGTTTTCTATTCTCCAAGGGCTAGAGGAGTTCCTTCTTGCTTCATATCCAAGCCATTCTAGGACTCCAAGGTAAAACAATCAATTTAATACCTTAAAGCACATTTTAACCTAGGGTTTATTCCTTAAGGTTAGTGCATGGTTTATTACTCATTGGAATCATTGAATATTGATTAGAACATTGGCAATGAGAGTTTTGTTGGTGACCGAGATTGTCAAGGAAAGAGGCTAAGGAGGAAAGTTTGTGAAGCTTGTAAAAGAGCAAGGTAAATGTCTTACCTTAAGGTGTTTTAATGCATTAAGGGATGAGGTTTGAATATGTGATAAGCTTAGCTTAGAGTTTACATTAGGAAAGGGCAATAAAACCTAGGAAAAACGATGATGATATTTAAGAACTTGTGACTAAGGAGCAAATGAGAAAGGAGATAGTTTAAGAATGACAAGGTGAATTATAAGAACATTTATATTGCAATGGGAGCCTTGTTGTGTGTATTTGCAGGTCAAAAGCTTTATATATTGAGGAAATTCAGTGTTTAAGATTTATGCATTTAAGGGCCTAAGAGCCAATTCATTTAAGGGCCTAAGTGCCAAGCAATTTAAGTTTATGCATTATATTATGATGTAGTGTAGTTTTGGTGTATGATGTGTGTCAAGATGGTGTAATGAGAATTTAGGTGTTCATGGTTGTTTGATGGTGAAAGACTAACTGTTTAAGTGTAACAATATACTAGAGAATCCATGGCAAATTTTGGTGGAGAACCTAAGTGTTTAAGATGTTTTAAGGAGATTTCATGATTAATGAAAATACAAGGAAATTTTAGGAGTTGTCTTGATGAAAAAAGAGTGAGTTTAAGGTGTTCTTGAGAATTAGAATGACTTGGGCATTACCATGGAGGATTTAGGAACCAAATGAGTGTCTTGGGATATACTTGTGTATTTAGGACTTAGGGAAATATTGGTAAACAAGTAGGAAGAAGATAATGAGTTGGGAAAAGAGGCATAAACTTGTGAAGGAACTTCAAGTAGTTGTGTAAAGGAATTTTAGATGGTGAAAGATGCTTGGGAGATGATGTTATAGTGGTGAGAAAACATTGTGGAATAGTGGTTATGGTAGGTATGAAACACCACTTAGAAGCCTAGTGAAAAACATTACAAGTGTTGGCATTATTACAAGGAAAATGCATAATGACCAAGGTGGATATTTGTGACAGCCCAGCCTAATCAGCCCACATGTGTGATATTGTCCGCTTTGGCACACAGGCCGCACGGATTTGTTCCCAGGGTTTCCTAGCCCCAAAATGCGTCACACAAGGAAGAGGTATCCATGCACCTATAAGGCACACTTCTTTCTCCCCTCCAATCAATGTGGGAGGTAAACCTCAAGGGTATTACACTCCACCCCCTTGGGAGCCCAGCGCCCTCGCGGGCCACACTGGCACACCGACCTGGGTCTGGCTCTGATACCATCTGTGACAGCCCAGCCTAATCAGCCCACATGTGTGATATTGTCCGCTTTGGCACGCAGGCCGCACGGATTTGTTCCCAGGGTTTCCTAGCCCCAAAACGCGTCACACAAGGAAGAGGTATCCATGCACCTATAAGGAACACTTCGTTCTCCCCTCCAATCGATGTGGGAGGTAAACCTCAAGGGTATTACAATATTGGTGAGTGATTTAATGAGTTAAATGGAAGGCTAAAGGTGAGTTTGAAGTGCCCAAATGAGGTTAGAACATACTAGGGTATATGGGGTGAAGTTTGGAGTAAAATGGGAATTTAGAAACAAAGGTCTGGAGCCGACCGACCTTGGGGACCGGACCTGTAAGGTCGGTCGAGCCCAGTTTACACTACCGGAAAAGTTTCTGGAATGGACCGACCTTGGGGACCGGACTTGCAAGGTCGGTCGGGCTTGAATTTTAGGTATGGATTGAGTCTCTGGAACGGACCGACCTTGGGACCGGACTTGCAAGGTCGGTCATGCCTAAAATTTTGTACGAGAATTGGTCTCTGGAATCGACCGAACTTGGGACCGACCTTGACAAGGTCGGTCGGGCTTAATTTTTCAAAGGGAAAAACTTTCGGGAATGGACCGACCTTGGGGACCGGACTTGCAAGGTCGGTCGGGGTAAAAATTTTCAACGGTAATAGGTACTGGAATGGACCGACCTTGGGTAAGGTTGGTCGGTAAGGTCGGTCGAGCCAAAAACATAAAAAAAAACTTTAAGATCAAAAAATGTTAATTGGTGTTAGGGTACCCCATTAAGAGGGTAATGATGATTAGGAACCTAAGGACCTAAGGAGTTAAGTTAAGTTAAGTATAAACCTTAATGTTTAAAATTAAGTTTATAAGGTTAAGTGGTAAGGACTTAAGAGGGTATTGAATGGGAATCTTTAGGGACTAAGTGAGTTAAGTAAGGTGCAAATAACTAATGGCCTAAAAATGAATGAATGTTTTAGGTTTGTGAATTGGGACCCCGGAGAAGGTTAAACAAACGACAGCCGACAGTGAACGGTACAGTCTTTCTTGTGACCTGCTTGCTAACGAGGTGTCCCTCGGCTTGTGTGCTATCTGCTTATTTGCTATGACTAAGACAAGATAAAGCATGCAACCGGTTATACTTGTTCTCGTTGTGAATGTGTTTTCTTTACACTAACCCACGAGACTTGAGATTGTTACTAACTAAGCTTAGTACTTATTGAGTTAAGAAGAGGAGTTATATATTGGTATCTGTTGGTTAATACCCGATAAGGTTTAACTAACACATGGTTTGTAAGATTTTCACTAACTAGAACTTAAGGGGGAAGTGAGGAACCCGGGACTGACTTCGGTCATGCATGCTAAGGAAAGGGGGTCGGTCTCTGAATCAGATCCGTCCTCCGCTTAAGGACTTGTCTTCGGACTTGTTGCCTAGGGTCGGTTGTCGGCTCGGCTACACTGGACTTCCCGTCCAAGGTAGGTGGCATTAAGATGGTGCGGTAGGATCACCTAAATCCTAAGACTAATATAAGTTGTTTATTCAACCAATGGAGTTAATAGCTCATTGGATAGGGTTGCTTTTGACCCGACACAAATAAACATTGAGGTGAAATACATCCATTCTAACTATGAACGGTTTGTATGCTGAGATTAAGATAAGGATAACACTGAGGTAAGTTAAGGTGAACTGAGGATAAGTGGAATCAGATCTGGAGGAGGTTATTACTAACCCACTTGTTAAGGGAACGCTTGAGACGTTCATTTGTGTGTGAACCATGTATGTTCATTTGTGGTTTGTTGGTTTATTGCATTTCATATTATGATTGTGATTCTAATCAACTTCCATGCTATCGACAATTAGTCGTCGTAGCCCCGTTAGCTTGGGGGCCACGAGAGGGTCGTACCAGCATTCATGCTGACCCCCTTTGGGGGCTGTTTTTACACTTGCAGGTAAGTGGCCCATGAAGTCACACCATGAGAGTAGGAGCGGGTAGACTTAGGTGGGACATTATTTTGAGTACGGGTTGCGCCTGTGCACCCGTCTGTTGATATTTAAACTTGAGAAATGTTATGTGGTTTTTGGAGATACTTATAACTCGGTTGGTGTATATATTTTGGATTATCGGTTGTAAATGTTTAAGAAACGGTATTTCTTGTTGTTCAGACCGTGGCAAGGTCCTGGTGTTGGTTTATTTTTGCTGCGAGGTTTATGTTTCAGTTATTAAGTTTACGGTAACCATGATTGGCTTAGGACGGGGTGTTACACTCTAGTGCATGAAAATATAGCATTTGAGAAAGAGCTCTTACCTTAAAGCGCTTATTTCCTCCTTTCTTTTCTATTCCTTCTTCTCTCTTTCTTGCACAATCGTCCCATGGGGAATGGAGTTGCCAAACTCTATTCCCATCACCCAATACACACAAAACAAGTGCAATTAACATACCAACCCTTAAATTAATGTTAATTCATTGAGATGTTTTAAACAAAATTTCTAGGGTTTACCTTCTGAATCTTTTAGGAGGGGTTTTATCCCTTGGTTCGAGAAGGGGATTACTCCACCATTGGAGGGTTGAAACAATGCTCCAAAGCAAGAAGAAAACAAGGTGTTACAAGGAGCAAAAATCGGTCAAGAGAGAAAGGTGAAGAAAAATGAATTTTCTTTGGAACCTTTTTACCTTAGAAGAAGGAGGAGGCTCCAAGCTACAATTTGGTACCATTTTCTCTTCAAACGGGCAAAACCCATGGAGATGAACATCTTCATTTTCGGATTTTGAAAAGATAGAAAGGTAGAGCTTGGAGAAAGGAGCAAGAATATGTACTTATTTTTGCATTTGGAGTTTAAATGGAGCTTGGGCAAGGAGAAGAATGTGAGCTGCCATGGAGGCTCCCTCAAATCGCCATTTACAGAGAAAGAGGAAGGAGGAGAAGTCTGGAGGGGGAGGGAGTACGCAGGAGAATGGGAAATAGAGGAGAGAGAGGGAAAAGTGGGTATTAGTTCACTTTTTGCTTTTTGCTTTTTGACTCCTTTATTTAATTAACTAGTTACATGTGTGTGAGGGGCTTATTAACCTATTAAAAACCGGCCCCCTTGCAATGTTACTAGTTGGAGCGTTTTTTGTCCTTTACAGAAAGCGCTCATTATTTTACCCGATTTAGGTACTGTTCACTAACCGGGCCTGTTTTCCGGAATTTTCTCGTTTCTTTATTTTTATGGGTTATTAAGCTTCCTTTAATGCTTGATTATTGTTATTTAATGATTTATAATTTTAACGGGTCTGTTTGACCACTTAGAATCACGTTTTCGGGTTTTCTCGAAAAACGTGCACTAAAGCTCTATTAGCGTTTTAATTCATTATTTGGATCCGTTTTCTTCAGGAGTTGTTCCCATATATAATTTTGGTCTTAATAAGCCTCAGGAATCCATATAATACGCTAACCGAGGTCTCATACCTCCTATGGTTATTTAACGCTTATTTAGCGTTTTTCGCTTTTTAAGTGTTTCTTTGTTTCTTTTGGATTTATTTTCCTTACCAAAATTACTTAGGCACTACTAGGCCATTAAATCCATATTAAAATAATTTAATCACAATATTTAAGTTCGGGGTTTTTCAATCTACCCCCCTTAAAGAACTTTGCCCTAAAAGTTGGTGAATCTAATATTGTTACTTGTATAAATACTCTATGCTAAGGTTATGACCTCTACATATAACTTTGTCAAACTCCAAGTGTCTGACATGATGCATACTACACATCCAAACAGCATGTCACTGCATGCATGACAATAAAAAATATCTGTTACAAGCTCTGCATGGGGGCTGTCCGCAGATAAATGAGGTACCATCCTCTCCCATGTCAAGCGATCCCTCAGGTACCGGTCATGTTTGAACACTTACGCTTTCTGGTTCACGACCGTCATGACTTGAGCACTTACACTTTCTGGCTCTACGGTCCTTTGGTTCAGATCAAATTCATTTGCACATATAGAGATCCTCAGGCACTTACTCATACTTACTTTCTCATACTTACTCATACTTACTCGGGACTACGCTGCCCCAATGCCCTTGGAAAAATACAAAACACACACTGTCACCGCACGAACGGTGTAGTGGTTTCAAAACTAATCAACACTCCCACTGACTCAAAACTAGCTTCACCTCCTATGGTTTCGACCGGATACCCGTGCCTAGGCATGGAAGATCCACTAGCGCCCGTGGGAGCGGTTTCAAAACCGATCCTCATTCTCAAGTTTGAAGAAAACATTGTACCAAATTAGTTTTGGAAATTCATTTTGAAAACTTGCATACATCTCCCAAATTCCATTTATGATGATTATACCTATTACTAGTGTTATTACTGTGACCACTTAGGGAAGCTTCCAGAGTCCTTCAACCCCAATATGATCAGCATTGGTGTTGGATTATCCTTCCACCCCAATTTGTGTTCGGTTTCTCTTGATCGCTAGCAAATCAAGTTCCACCTCCCACCTCCATTCAAACAGACAACTCGTCAAATATTATTTCGTTTTCTATCTTTTTAATCTTACTAGTCATAATCACACACATACATTTTCCAATTTATATAATTCACTTACTCATTTACTAATCATCTCATCAATTATTACTACATCATCTCCAACTACTATACTTAAGAAATTCAGGGGTATAATATCCCATTAATTTACTATACTCCAATTTATACTCATAAAATACATCAGTTTTATACCAATTTATACTCCTCAAGTCTCCCATACGTACTCATTCCTCATACTATTACCAATCGGGGTCCTCATTCCCCTGGAGTTCCTCTACTCCTTTTCCTATACTTACTTCTTAAACAACTACACGATGGGTGGATACAGATGTTTATGTAACATAAGTATCAACCATCAAAATGAATTCTCTTGCGCTATGCGCATTGTAGTTTACGCACCTATCACGTAAAACATACATTTCACGGTTTTCGCTCTACCCCCCTTAAAAGGGATTACGCTCACGTAATCTACCATGTGTCAATGTTGAACATTGGTCGAAGGCATTCAGCCGTCATGGAGTGGTTCAGCTTCCATGCGGTCTATTATACAATGTTCCTTGATCAATGGGTCTTAACCGTATTATCGGTTAGTCCCTACATCAAGAATTTTCATCGGAGTTTATTTAACTCTTAACCGGGTTCAGTTCTAGCCTAAATGGCTTTCAGGCATTGATGATTAACCTTTTATTCACTAGGTGTCTTTCACTTAGAATCTTGGGCCCACTTCTTGCTGCGCGCGCCCTGATAAATTGGGTTATTCACCCTTCTCGTTATCCTTAATGTGTTACACATCACCTTTTTATCCCTCTTATTGTGGGAATAAGGTTTATTCTATCAAGCGTGGTATTCTTTTACTGTGCACGAGCTCAATGAGTTTTAGATTTATATCCGACTCTCTGGCAATCTATATGCATACTGTTGTATTTGTAGTGATCATTCTCTTGGTCCTCCGACTTATTGTCGGGTGAGGTTAATCCACTACTTAGTTGTAGTGCTTCCTCAGTTATCAATGGATTTTGGATTATGCCAGTTTCTCTGGTTCAGTACAAATGTTCTTTATTTGTATGACCTTGCATTTTCTATGCATCGGTCCTAGTGACTTTCTTAAGTCTCCTTTCAGTTTTTATTCCCATGGAATTCACATCTTATGATTATTGGTGTTTGACACTCTTCGTGCTTCTTTGGCCTTAGGTCCGCACGTTTGTTTCTAGTTTTTGTTTACAGCGGCTTAGCCATGTTCATTGTGAAAGGGAAAATTTTCCACGATTTACATTTTCAATATTCCTAGCTATCCCACCGGATCATTAACTGCACAAGTGCAACCAAAAAACCAAAAACTCAGTCCTACAGAGTGCAGAGGCGTAAACTCTTGGCAGTAACTCTCTTATGAGATCGCAATAGAATGATCGTTACTCCTTCAGGTGGTGCTTCATCCTTTGGTACAGACTCCTGGCTAGTTGTCTGGTCTGTCCGCCATCTACTAGAAAAAACGACATTAGAGACGGAATTGTCCGTCGCTAATGCCGTCGTCGCTAAATCAAAGTCACGTCAGAAGCCGTCATCCGTCGCCAAATAGCGACGGATTAGAGACAGAGTCGTCCGTCGCTAAATCCATATTGGCGACGGATTAGAGACGGAACTGTCCGTCGCTAAACTGGTGACGGAAATTTATGTTTTTCTGATTAATTTTTAGCGACGGACATTCCGTCGCTAATTTGTTTTCATTTTAAAAAAAAATTTAATATTTTAATTTGTAGACATATTTTCACCTGTAAATGTGGACATATAACACATTTTATTCATATCCACCTTTAATATGCAATACCATAAACAGTTGTACTCATTAATCTCACTAGCAGACCAAAAATAAATGTTCAGTCAACACAATCACACCAAATAAGCAATACCATGAAGTAGTGCAGTCGAATTTGATACAGACATAGTTCAAGCTAATAAAGTCAAATATCATATCTATCTAATACCCGCCCCCCCCAACCATGTCCATCCCCTGGACGATATCCCATATGATCACCCGGACCACCCGAACCACCTGAGCCATCATGTGGATCTCTAGGCCACTGACCCCATCCACCCGTACTAGAGCCAGCACCAGGATCACCGTACGGTCGACTCTGCTAGAGGGAAACATTTGGGAGATCTGCGCTCGTATCATCCTCTGCATCTCCTCGCGAACATCTCCTGGCGCATCGCTTCCCTCTCCTCAATATGAACCTGCCGCCTGTAATTTTCATCAAACTTCTGACTCAGATCCTGCTCAATCTCCATCTTCATGGACTCGTATGTGCTATGGTCTTTGCCGGAAGCACGTGAGCTAGTGCCGGTGGAGTGAAATGAATCAGGGAAGTACGCCGGTGCTAGCTCGCCCACACCATAGACCCTCTGCTTTCTGGATTTCCCTTCAACAGCCTTATAAAAAATTTCATTAGGGTCTACTGGTGTGGCTTGCAGAGATGGATCATCAGGAGTGGTTGACTCCTGAGTGGCAGCATCTAAACTCTTCGTATTTATGCTTCATAATCATAACACAATGATATATATATATATATAATTAGTACTCATCGCTAATGAATAAATTTCAATAATGTAATCAACTTAAATAAGTTAAATTAAAACACTTACAGCAGTTTCCTCGACCTTGGGCATACAGGCACACTGTTTCCATGCTCATCCTTGCTCGAATGAGTGTGTATGAACAATGTGTAAGCATCCGGTTGTGTACCGTATTTCTTAGTCTAAAAAAAAACACTTGATTAAATTAGAAGCAAGCCTTTAAAAAATTTGACAGAACCTCCCCTGTTTTTTTACATTTCCCACACATAAAAACCAGGATTGTTCAGTCAGAATCAGATAATGATTAATCAATCAAGGCTTAAAAAAATCTGACATAACCTCCCCTGTTTTTATGCATTTGCCCACACATATACAATCCAATATTGCACATATCAGAATCTGATAACAATCACAACTCACATAATGCATTCAAAGTTGCATTATCATATTCACATTCACATTCACATTCACATTCACATTCACATTCACATTCACATTCACATTCACATTCACATTCACATTCACATTCACACACATTCACATTCACATGTACTTGCATCCAGTTTCATATACACTTACATAACAAAAAAAACTCACCAGAACCCTCTGATGCTCCTTTATCGAGCGAGAACCGCATGCATGAGTAGATAGACCACCGCCAGGTGTATGCTCAGTCCGCCGGTTGCGAGAGTTAATCTCGCTGATCTTCTTACGCTTCTCATTCGCCCATTCGTGTTCCCAAGCCTGCCAGATTTCATCGCTGACTTTTCTCCTCATTTTCTTAGCCTTCATCTTGTAGAGTGTGTCTGAATATCGTTTTCTGCCCAAGGCGCAGAATATCTCATAGACAACACTCTCAAGGGCAGGATCCCAACGGAAGCGCTTCTGCATAAATTAGTAAGTGTAAGCATAACATATACAAAAAAGAAGTTAAATATCAAGAATGGTTAAATACCTTGAATTCATTGAAATAGAATCTATGCCCGTCCTGGCCTAAACCCTCCCAATTATAACCCTCTGGAAACCACCTCGTCTCAAAGCAAGGAAGAAAAGAACGAGCAACCTTGTTTGCAGGTAGTAGCTCCCTATAATTATATAATGCGTCACAAATTGACAATTAGCATATATATTTAAAACAAAGTTTATTGAGAATTGTTTTTTACTTACATAGTACTTACCTGTCAGAGATAGTAATGACCACCGGGGATCAACACCACCACCGTGTGTAGCGTGTGAAGCGTCTGAGCTATGCGGTGCTTCGTCAGATGGTGGTGAATCATCATGTAGTGAAGGAGTAGACTGATGTGAAGGAGTAGACTGATATGGAGGAGTAGGCTGACGTGGAGGAGTAGGCTGCCGTGGAGGTGGAGGAGTAGACTGTCGCGTAGAGGTAGAGATACAGATCGACGTCTCTCAACAGACGGCTGTGCTGGGACAATCGAAGAATGGTGTGGGTGAGAGTCGAAATAAGGGGTCCCCATGGGTGCTCGTCCTGACAAGGAGTGCGAAGGGGGCGGATGTGTAGAACCCAACGGGGATTCATGACCGGAACCATCCACATGATCAGCTGCAGCCTGCTGAGAATCACCTGGGGGAGTAGAAGTGCTGGCCCTGCTTCTGCTTCGACCAAATGACCACCCAGATTTAAAAAAACTTCTACCACCTGCCATCACTATGAAAACCCATGCATGACAAACATCACATTAAACAATTAGTAGAATAAATATTTTTATACACTAATTAAAAAACAAATGAAATCAATAATATATTGTTGTTGCATAGTAGTTGTATGTAAGTTTACTTTTTAAATTTATGTATCTGTTATGTCTACTAAATCAAATGTTTCTTCATCATCGACCAAAGGTGATAAAACCACATGATCTACGGTTTCATCTTGCAGTGGCTGAACCTCCTCATCAACTGCTGATGAGTCGGGCATGTTCAAAGTGCTTCTCGCTTTCACTTTAGAGAAGCCCACCAATCTTTCCTATCCCTCTTCTTTGATGGGTATGAGCAATAATACACTTGAACGGCTTGATCAGCTAGCACAAACGGCTCGTACTTGTCAAATTTTCTTGTGTGATTAATGTCAACCAGCTTATATCGAGGATGTACTTGTACTCCTCTCTTTTCTGGGTCAAACCAATGACAATTAAACATTACAATCTTCTTCACAGGTAATGCGGGATACTCTAATTCGATGATCTCTTTCAGCACCCCGTAATAATCATACTCTGAGTCACCATAGTTTGTCCCAGATATGCAAACACCACAGTTGTACGTTGTACGGTCTTCTGAGTAAGACTCTGTGTGGAATTTGTACCCATTCACATAGAAACCAGAGTAGGAGGTTGCCACGTTCAACGGGCCTTGGGCCAAGCTACGAACGAATTCGTTTGGCGTGGTAACATCGTTTGACTGTAATTTAGAAAAAATAATATCTTAATACCATATTTTGTATTGACCTTTATGTATATATATAAAGTCACTCACATATGATCGGAACCATAAGGGAAAATCTGTTTCCATCTTAAGGTTGATTGTCTCATCCATTAATGTTGGTTCTACTTGTCGTAGTTGTCGCTCGTACATTCTACAACAAAAGATTTAAACTGAATTGTGAACACACTATTGAATTATACGTAAGAACGATGAATATAACTAATATTTGTATATATCTTACTCAAAATAAGGCTCCATTTCTGCACAATTTTCGTAGAATGTACGATTGAGCGGCATCTAACTCACGAGCTGTCAACATTCTTCTTGTTCCTTTGCCAATCGGTTTACCCATTGTTTTAAAAACAGATAATCTTTCTGGGTTGTCATCAACATCCTCTACAATTGTCTCGTTTCTACCAAGCTTGTATGGGTACGATGGTCCATCGTCAACGAAGTAAAACTTTGTGAATTTGGTGATCTCTTCCAGAAGGAATCCATTGCGAATGGATCCCTCAACTTTGTTGTTGTTTCTGATGAACCTTTTCAGTTTCCCCAAGTACCTATATATATATATATGCAAACCAGTTACACCAATGAGTTACATATCACAAAAGTACAACATGTAGTACGTGCATTATTGAAACTTGTATAGAATGTACCTCTCAAACGGATACATCCACCTGTACTGCACAGGTCCACATAAACTTGCTTCAAAGGCGAGATGAAGAGGGAGATGTTCCATTGAGTCAAAAAAGCTTGGTGGGAAATTTTTTTCCAATTTGCACATTATTTCTGGAATTTGACAGTTTAACCTTTGCATATTCGACTCTGAAAGCGACGTGCATGTCAACTCCTTGAAAAATAGGCACAGTTCGGTAATTGGCTCCCACACCTTTTGATCAAGAAGATGTCGAAAAGCTATGGGCATCAACCTTTGCAAGAAAACATGACAGTCATGACTTTTCATCCCAAACATTTTTCTGTTGGCCATGTCAACACACCTCCCAATGTTAGAAGCAAATCCATCAGGGAACTTTAAATTTTTCACCCATTCACACAAGATTTGAATACTATCTCTGTCCATGACATATTTTGCCTTAGGAATTGTGTTTGAACTCAAATCCGGTGCCAACTCAGGACGGTTGCAATAATCGTTCAACTCTTGCCTCGAGTTAAATGTGTCTTTCGTCTTGTCCTTCACATTTACAACTGTGTTGAATATGTTTTCAAAAACATTTTTTTCACTGTGCATCACATCTATAATATGTCTGATCAATAAATCTTTCCAATACGGTAGATCCCAGAAGATACTTCTTTTACTCCATCCACAAGTTTTAGCAATTTGAACATTTACTTCAGCCGAACCAATCTCAGTGACCTTCATTAAACCCATCCGATTCAACTCTGCAAGTATTTCGTCACCAGTTTTGAAATGTGGGGCAACCTTGGTCTCTCTGTGCCCTTTACGGAAAGACTTTTTATCATTACGAAACTTGTGGTCTGGAGGAAGAAACTTTCTGGAGTTGTCAAACCACGACTGCTTCTTACTACAACGCAATGTGAATGCGTCACTGTCTTCCATGCAATGTGGGCACGCCAGTCTACCAGCAGTGCTCCAACCTGATAGCATTGCATACGCAGGAAAGTCGTTTATGGTCCATATCAATGCAGCTCTCATTTGAAAATTTTTCTTTCTGGACACATCATATGTTGTGACTCCAGCCCACAACTCTTGCAACTCAGCTATAAGAGGTTGTAAAAACACATCAATCTTTCCTTTAGGATTTTTAGGGCCAGGAACAAGTACTGTAAGAAAGAAGAACTCATCTTTCATACACATCCCAGGCGGTAAATTATATGGTGTAATTACAACTGGCCAGCAAGAGTACTGTCTTCCAGAAGCAGTAAATGGTTGGAAACCATCAGTACATAACCCAAGTCTGACATTTCTAGACTCCGAAGCAAAAATAGCATGAATCTGGTCAAAGTGTTTCCACGCTTTTGAGTCGGAGGGGTGACACATGTTGTCATCTTCCATTTTGTGTTCTGCGTGCCATCTCATATCGGTAGCCGTTGCAGGAGAAGCGTAAAGCCTTTTCAGCCTTGGAATGAGAGGGAAGTACTGCATCTTCTTGAAAGGTACCTTACTTTTTCTCCTTTTTGTCCCCTCTTTGATGGGCTTGTATCTGGGACGAGTGCAAAACTTGCATACATCCAGATCTTTATCTTCTCCCCAGAAAATCATACATAGTTCGGAACAACAATCGATTTCTTCATAAGGTAACCCAAGACCACGTATGATTTTCTTTGCTTCGTAGAAGTTTTTTGGAATGTCAGTGTTTTCTGGACGGAGCTCGCAGTAGGTTTTGCAAACTCGATCAATCAATGCCTGAGGTGCTTGGTAGTCATTCTTAATGGACATTAATTCAGTGGTGATAGATAGTACACTATGATGCGTGCCACTGAATAACTTTCTTTTAGCATGTTCCATCAACTCAAAAAAAATTTAGCCTCAGGATTTGGAATCCTCTGTATCCTCTTCAACCTCCTCCATAAAATTAAATGTATCCCCGAATTCTTCTGGAACCTCACCTACAGCATGTGCAATCATTTGCTCTAACATTTCAACATGTGGAACCTCATTAGGCGTAGTGCTTCTCGAGGTAGCTTGTACGGGTGTGTTATCTTCTCCATGGAATATCCAATCAAAGTAACCGTACATAAAACCTTTCTGTGCTAAATGAACCTTAACGACATCAGGCTTGAGATACTGTCTGTTTCTACACCTTGTCATATCGCAAGGGCACTTAATTTTATCATCTTCCATACATTCAGGGTGTTGTAGTGCAAAAGCGACAAACTCTTCCATCTTCCTCAGCCATTCGACAGAGATTCTACCTCTCTCAAAGGTTCTCTCATCGTACATCCACAATCTATCGGGTCTCATGCCTATACTAATCAAACACTACTTTAGTTAAAACAAATAATTTTTTAAAAAAATCGACATAGTATCCCCTATTTTTTAACTTTTCCCCTTATTTCTAAGCATCCCACAAGGACAATTCACAAATACCTACAACAGTTATCATCGACGCAAATTAAGTAACTAACAAAACACACACACAAAAAGTATATATTAAAAGTATAAAGGTATGATTAAGCTCATATGGTACTATCGACTAATGCTATTCTCTAAGGTATCATTTGGATGTTAGTAATTAAAAACTCAAGTTGTTATCATAATTTAGAAACGGATATAAACAAAAGGTATTTTAGAGGAAAAAACAAGCCTTTTTTCGTAATGAGGTAATGGCTGAGTTTAAAAAACAAAGTGAAGTATTATCATATATACATTTAATTATATAGATAAATTTAGTACAATTTACAAAATCTAATACTCCCTCGTTAAACTTGCACGGTAAGAAATGATACATATATTATACTCTATATAATTAAATCCCACATCAACAAGATACACGATTATCAAAACTTCAAAAAAACAGAGACTTTCAAAAGAACAAAAGGTCTGATTCCATTTGTATTATTGATAAAAATCCTCGGTTGGTCGTTGATTATAGTTAACTATATTATTAATTAATTAAAGAAAACATTATAATCATTCGGCGACAACATTACAATCTCTTATGGGCGTATTAAAAACAGTTTATCTCATTAGTTTTACTTTTTAACTCTATACGTCACATACATTAATTGTTTAATTTTTATTATTTTATCTTACATAATTCACCGCCAGTGATATGTACCATGGTATGATGAAGAACACTAGTAACCTGTAACTTGTATCTTTCTTCCTACATATGACATCAGGGGAGGGAATGCACTTTGATTAGTTTGGTGAATGCATATGTATTGTTGTTAGCTGGAGTATATTATCAAGAGGAAATTATACCGTAGAGCAATCAATTATCAACTTATATTTATTAATTCATGTTATAATATGAAGCGCCATTTTTAAAGTGTACTTAAACATTCTTATATTTGAAAGTAAAAAAAACATTCTTATATTGAGTTGCTATATAAATTGTGGATCAAAACTATGAAATACTTGTATTAATTAGAACGAAGGACAAAGAAAAAACAATAATGTTCCCAAATAATATAATTAATCCAAACCAATAAAACTGACAAATAATATAATCCAAACAATAATATTCTTGTATTACAAAAATAAAGTTATTGAAGGGTGTAAGTACTAAATTATTTTTTGTACTGGACCATCGATATTTATATTATATTTATATATCCGGTATGCCATGAATGAATAATCTCCAGATCGATACAGTAGAGAAGTAGCCAAAAATGAGTGAGCCCAAATCAATTTTCTATTTGACAATATTGTAACCCTAGGTCTAATACCACCAAAAAAATCAACAATTAACATTCATAATTACCACACAACATCAATACATATGTATACTAACAGTTTTTTAGTACAAATTTGCAAGAAAACCCACACAATTTAACTCAAAACTAACAAATTTTCAGATTTCCTATTTCAGTTTTCGAAATTAATGAGATAGAAATTTGAGGACTTACCTGAGAGCAGAAAACACTTGCAATAGCAGTCAGGAACTTGCTAAGGAAGATGGAAGTGTTGGATGGCCTCAAAAACGAGTGAGAAATTGCCAAAAATCACTCCTGGGGTCGCTGGTCCGCTGCTCTCCTCGCGTCTGGTTCGACAATGGTGAATTCACAATTGAGAAAGACAGAGCCAGGCCGTGTCGCGGCGTTAATTTACCTAGTTTTTTAGCGACGGACACTTCCGTCGCTAAAAAATGTCAAAACTACGTCGTTTAAGTTAGTAAAATAACCCGTGGTCGATAACGTAGTGGATCAAAATGACGTCGTCCTTATAGCGACGGACACATATCCGTCGCTAATATTTCTTTTATTTTTTTTATTTAAAAAAAGATAGCGACAGAAAAACCGTCGCTAGTCCGTCGCTAAAACAGGCGCCAAGGCCAGAAATTTTGGCGCTAACGGACCCGCCCAAATACCGTTGCTATTCCCTCGCCATTCCGTCGTAGAATTATCCGTCGGTAATCCGACGCTAGTCCATTGCTAAATAGCGATGGATTTTAGTCCGTCGCCAATTCTGTCTCTAATTACCTACTTTCTAGTAGTCTTGTCCTCACGACTCCATAGCATTGGGTGATTATTCGCATACATTGGTTGCCTGCTGTGCACCATGTTCTTACGGATTCCACAATATTGGTTTACATGGAATCCGCTGTTGCAAGCTTCAGCTCATGCATTTCCACTATTTATATCACGGTTCGGTGTTTATACGTCTGAGCTCCTCGAGCGTCATTTACTTATACTTTACATTCCCACATAGCATGTTCCTCCTGAACCGGTTACTCCTTAGTTATCAACAGTTGCTATTTACGCTTATTTGACATCGCTTGGCAGTAGTTGCATGTTCAAGCTTCACTACATTATTGATGGTATCCCCTTCTTTAGAATCCATGGGTTCACCGCTTTCGCGGTTTCACATTTATGAGGGGTATCCTTGCTTGTTGGTTATTAACCTTTTTTGGTGTCGTCCTTGACCACCTCCCATATGGTTCACAATGGGTTTTGCAACCGTTGGGTTGTGTATGGTAACAGTTTCATGGCATACTAGCCATATCACCTAGAGCTCTGCTCATCATAGGTTGTTCCAAGGTGGTTACTTCTCCGTATACCATAGAATGGCTTGGAGGTTATACTGGGCTCCATGATAAGATCGTCGCATCACCCTTCCGTTGGTTGGAGACCCTTTTTGTATCTTGGTATGATCGGTACCATTTATTAATTTGGGGTATCCCTTGTCAAGTGGGATCCCTTCGGTGTTCTAACTGGATGTTCCTTCCAATTGTGGTGTTTTTACCACGACATCTCGTTCAACTATGTTGACTTGATACCCTTTATGGATCGCTCCTAGGTACTACTGATTATACGGTGGCATCTGACTGACATTTATGAGTATGTGCAGTCTGTGATCCTACCTTGCGGTTCTGGATCTGAGTTATCCGTTGAGGGTTATAACATCTCCCGTTCTTAGGGTAGACCATGGGTACTTCCCTTATATTGTAACTGGTTTGGTATTTCCTTTAGTGGTGAATGGTATCCTCCGGTACCTTATATAATCACCCTGTGTGTTTGTGGTAGTTGTCCTGGGAATTCCATCCCGTTCATTGAACACTGATGTGTTAATGTTAGGCATTTGCCTTACAGTGTTTAGACTGGGTATCCCTTCCAGTTATCATGCTTTACTTCGATATCTTCGAGACATATCCAATGTCTTGTTCCGTTGTTAGTGCTTCTCGCACTTTTAACTCTTAATGGTTCTTCTGGAGTGAGTTTCTGACTCCTTATCTTGTAAGCTTATCTGAGTTCCCTTTTTGCTCGTTCGAGGTATCCAACTGTTCTGGTTTAATTTACTTATGGTCCGTAGAACGGAGTTGACTACTTCCCGTGTTTTGTACACTACATGTATACATACGTGGGGTACCTTGTTGGCACGTTACCACTTACCTGACTATTTGTCGGGCCCGCAAGCTCCTTCGGAGTGCGGTCGTCCCACTTCCCGTATTTGGGTACACTTGTAGTGCTCGTCACACGCCTAGGTGAAGTATTTTATTGTCAACTCCTCTTGTATCATTCTATGATACTCACCGTTATTCCGTTAGTTTGGTTTTAAAAATCTGAGGTTTAAAAGAAAGGTTGGTAGTTTTGAAAGAAAGATTTTGGGTTTTGAAATAGTAATTCGGTGTGAAAAGAAAATCTTCATGGCGTTGCCATGTCTGAGGTCTTGACCAAATCTAGCTCCTCGCTGACTGGTATGTCCTTAATACAATGGTCGGGCCGTTAGGCCTTTCCAAGGTTTCGTTATTTAAAATCCTGAGGATTGGTGATCCTATATTTGCTCCATTCGTCATAGCGGTACTTTAGCAAGTATTTACGGGATGTTAAAAGTCTTCCAACCGTCTTGTAGTTGCTGCACTTGCCCTAGGCAAGTGCGCGGGTAGGTTGTTTTTCAGTTAACGTATACCGGTTACGGTATCGTTTCCATCCATATTTGGTGGTTTTATTAGATCTTCCTTTGATCTTTTGATCTTGGTGATCGATCTCCTGAGTCGTTTCTCAGAGTACTTGACATGGTTGTCGTCCATCCGGGTGTCCCACACCTTCACTGTGGTTAACAAGACTTGACTTATCTTTAGGAACCATGTTGTGGTCCTATAGGTGTTTGTGTTATGAATTCTTTCATAGTTATCTAAACTATGTTATTCGGTTATTATAGCCTCTTGGCGTGTAGGTTTGGTATTAACCAACCTCGACTAATTCCTTAGTCGGTTTGTATACCGTTATTGGTATTGACAAACACTACAGTCAGTAGACTCTCTTGTCTCGGGCTTGTTACCTTGTCTTTTTCACTCCACTGCGTGGTTGTGCTTCCCTTCTCGCCGGCTGCGCATGGTTCTTGCGACTGCGAAGCACGTCGCCCCATGGTGCCGTGAATTCCATTATCCTGTGTTTAGGATCTTCGGTCTACGATCATTAAATGCGGTTGCTGTTGTTGTTCCAAAGGGAACCGTCTCTGGGATTTCCGGTTCTCGGAATCTACCGTATGACAGGTTCCTTTTCTAATAAGGTTTATTATTATTTTTTGTAACTGCTAGATCGGGTTTTACCCGAGTGTGAGAGGTCTGTCCATCTCTCTGGCGTTCTTCTCCCAACTTAATATTGTGGGTTGCGGAGGGCGGGTATGGTTGTTGTAGGTTTCCGGTCCACGCGGAAGTTCCTATCTAGCGTACCACACACGCTAACACTCAACCCTTAGCCCTAAGTCTCTAATTCCTAACTCGGTATTTTCCTAAACTCGGTATTTCATCCATCAGAGCAATACTTCGCTCTGATACCACTTTTTGTAACACCCCTACCGCTAATACTGTCATTACTATACAAATACTTACCTTCGCAGCGGATAATACATACACAACGGCGGGAGTACAATGCCGTTAGTCACCCACGTGACTAGCAAGGCAGCTACACTACTACATACTATCGGTCTGATGAATTGAACATACCGAGTACTCTACACAATACATTACTTTCCCTTGCCTACTCAACCATAATTCAATTACAACTCCAACACAATACTATACCGAGTATACTACAATCCTTAAATTACCGATACAGTTTGGACTTCCGAATTCGCATTACAATACAAGTACAAATCCTATAATTCAACTACCCATGCTTACATAGCAATCCCCGTCCTACTCTCTTGAACGGTGGTCAGCTTCGAATACCTGTAAAAATAAAAACGTCGCCCCTAGGGGCTCAGCAAAATTACTGCATATGAAATTCGTATATACCGCGTGCTAACCGCGGTACGCCGACTACTTGGGTCGGATATACATGGAGTTCATTTTACATGCATACATACATACTACCACTACACAATACAATCAACAATACTTACTTACTTATACAAGGTTCAATACCTACCAATGAAACCAATTTGTTAGTTAACCGTTCATTTAGTTATTCGTTCATCCGGTTTCGTCGGATGCTCTCTTTCTCCTTACACGGGTTCTCAAGGCTTACACCAAGCTTAATCTTACTTACTCAATGTTTTACTCACACTACGCTTAATGCCTTACTCATTATTTCACTCATGCTTTACTCAGTACACACTGCTACCATTGCTTACCCTTACTCGGTACTCATTACTTGCGCTCGCATACTCAGTACCCATACTCTTCTCCTTACTCGTACTTCTCATTGCTCAATACTCATTACATACTCATACTACTCAATACTCATTACTTACTCATACTACTCATTACTCAATACTCATTACTTTACTCATACTTACGCAATACTCAATACTCATTATTTTTGGCCTCTGGGCGGGGTCATACACAAGACTCGCCACCGGGCTACTCAAATTCCCAACACTCCTCTCTTGGAGTATCTTACAATCACATGGATTAGCCTAGAAGTATCTCTCTCGATAACCTCCACTAGCTTAGGGAATTGCCACCGTCTAGTATTCTCAAATTTTAGGGTTCCCCCAATGTATCGAATACTCTCATGTTCGGGACATTACTCACATCAGTCGGGTCCTCTCATAGTGGGTCGACTAATTTTCTAAGGGGTGTGAAGATCCCTCATCATGCTTTATTACTCTCATGGTTCATGACTTGCACTGACCTTAATTCCTCTAATAGGGTTTACTCATATACCTCCACTACTTATTGTTTGTGGTTTGTTCATTTCGGTTCTCCTACCGTTATCAGGAGGTTACCACTCCCGTACACTCTCTCACATTCTAGTGAGTTCATTGGTTTGCGTTATCGTTTGTTGGTTCATTAGTTTAGTGCATTTCTACGTTTCCGTTAGTTCACAACATGACTCTTACTACGAGTCACTAAACACAAGACTCATCTATGAGTCGGTCTACGCACTAAGTGAAGCCACACAATCAATCAAGAAGGGTTAGCTCATACAACATACAGCAAGACATACAATGAAAGGCAACAAACCGTTTTCATGCTTTAGTCTTGATTAGCCGGCATACAGCACACAAATCAACGTAACTCGGTTAGCATACGGGGCATGAGAAAATCATACCTTTCACCGGAGTTAGCTTTACCATGTGTTCCTTTGTTCCTTGGTTCACACTTGTGCCACTGGTAATGTTTCAAACATTGTTATAAATGCTATGCTCATACGGTACATCAACAATTACTACTCCCGTACTTACCCCGTTGTCCCGGTATACTTAGCTTAACTCATGTCGGATTATGTCCTTACTTCTCACTCACTTCCTACACTTGTTTACACTTCTTAGGGCCTTTAAATATCACCAAACAAGGCCTTAACAACTTCTAAAACCAATACCATTCACTTCCCCATCATTAGAACACTTAAAAGTACTTCTCTGGCATGTTTTTACACTGGTCCGGGTTTGTGTCCGGGATTACAAACCCAGAACAACCACGGATTTCACTTTCTGTTACATTTTTCATGTGGTCCGGGTATATGTCCGGGTTTACAAACCCGGACCACCCTCTGAAATTACTTTCTGCTACGTTTTTGCTATGGTCCGGGTTTGTGTACCGATCTGCAAACCCGGACCACCTCTAGAACTGTCAAAACTTACAGTTTTTGATCAGTTTTCAACCCCTAATTCACCTCTAATCATTTCCTAATCATTCCACATGTTCCTACATGTTAAACTCTTAAAACATGCTCTAAACTCTTCAAAACATAGGTTAATCCCTACTCAAATTCTTGCTCAAATTCATAAATTTCCCTTCTCTGTTACACGTACACACTTGTGCTACAGATTTTCACCCTTGGTACTGCATTATTGTTTTCACTCTATTTGACCATTCCAAACATTGCAAGACAATGCACTCTTCAGCCAAGGTTCATGCCTACTCTTAAGGCCTTAAATTCTCATTTTTTCTAAAACTCCCAAAGCACTTAAACAACTCCACTGCTACAGATTTTCTTGCATCATTCTTCCCTTCTTAAATAAGTATTTCCATGGTGATTTCCTAACCCAAATCAATCTCCATCAACACCTAGTTTCCCAAGGTCATTCCTTACTCACTACCACTCAAACTACTTAAATCCCTACACAAATTTTGCCATAACTTGGCTACTTTTCTAACATCACCCAAACTCATACCACCATTTAATTCAACCTAAAACTAACCAAACCACAAGGTTTCTACCAGCACACAAACAAAACCTCAATACACCAATACTTCCTCAATTACAATTCCAATACATCATTACTTCCTCAATCCACCATACTAATACACATACACAATTTATTTGGCTCTAAGGCCTACAATCCAAAACAAGTCATAAATACTCAAACTCCCACAAATACAATACTAATACAATAGTTTAGGTTCTTTTATTTGTTTGCCCATTCCCATTACTCTAGTGCATGAAAATATAGCATTTGAGAAAGAGCTCTTACCTTATATAAAGCCCTTATTTCCTCCTTTCTTTTCTATTCCTTCTTCTCTCTTTCTCGCACAATCGGTCCCATGGGGAATGGAGCTGCCAAACTCCATTCCCATCACCCAATACACACAAAACAAGTGCAATTAACATACTAACCCTTAAATTAATGTTAATTCATTGAGATGTTTTAAACAAAATTTCTAGGGTTTACCTTTTGAAGCTTGTCGGAGGGGTTTTAGCCCTTGGTTCGGGAAGGGGATTACTCCACCATTGGAGGGTTGAAACAATGCTCCAAACCAAGAAGAAAACAAGGTGTTATAAGGAGCAAAAATCGGTCAAGAGAGAAAGGTGAAGAAAAATGAATTTTCTTTAAACCTTTTTACCTTAGAAGAAGGAGGAGGCTCCAAGCTACAATTTGGTACCATTTTCTCTTCAAACGGGCAAAACCCATGGAGATGAACATCTTCATTTTTGGATTTTGAAAAGATAGAAAGGTAGAGCTTGGAGAAAGGAGCAATAATATGTACTTATTTTGCATTTGGAGTTTAAATGGAGCTTGGGCAAGGAGAAGAATGTGAGCTGCCATGGAGGCTCCCTCAAATCGCCATTTACAGAGAAAGAGGAAGGAGGAGAAGTCTGGAGGGGGAGGGAGTACACAGGAGAATGGGAAATAGAGGAGAGAGAGGGAAAAGTGGGTATTAGTTCACTTTTTGACTCCTTTATTTAATTAACTAGTTACATGTGTGTGTGAGGGGCTTATTAACCTGTTTAAAACCAGCCCCCTTGCAGTGTTACTAGTTGGAGCGTTTTTTGTCCTTTATAGAAAACGCTCGTTATTTTACCCGGTTTAGGTACTATTCACTAACCGGGCCCGTTTTCCGGAATTTTCTTGTTTCTTTATTTTTATGGGTTATTAAGCTTCCTTTAATGCTTGATTATTGTTATTTAATGATTTATAATTTTTACGGGTCCGTTTGACCACTTAGAATCACGTTTTCGGGTTTTCTTGAAAAACTTGCGCTAAAGCTCTATTAGCGTTTTAATTCATTATTTGGATCCGTTTTCTTCGGGAGTTGTTCCCATAAAGTATTTTGGTCTTAATAAGCCCTAGGAATCCATATAATACGCTAACCGAGGTCTCATACCTCCTATGGTTATTTAACGCTTATTTAGCGTTTTTCACTTTTTAAGCGTTTCTTTGTTTCTTTTGGATTTATTTTCCTTACCAAAATTACTTAGGCACTGCTAGGCCCTTAAATACCATATTAAAATAGTTTAATCACCATATTTAAGTTTGGGGTATTTCAATTTGACATAGCCTTAACCCGACAGAAATCTTCTCTTCTCTTCGTGGATGGATGCGCAGAACTTCCTTGGTAGAAGCAGTATGGATTTTGTGAAGTTTAAGTCGTGGATGATGAATAAAGATGATGTTGAAGTGTGCCGAATCTCGGCCTATTTATAGACTTCAAATTCTTCCTGTGCCGGGAGTCATGTGGGATTAGTAGTACCTGGCACCACGTGCTTTTTAAAGGTCAATTTAACTGCCCTGTCCGGCACCACACCCGACATCGGTTGATTTGATAACGGTAATTAACTGCTAACTTCTGGTGGACCGAGACGACTCTTCACTGGTGCCGACTAAGGTGTACCCAGTACTGCATCCAGCAACACCCCTTCGTTGCTTCATACTCGTGTCGTGAATTGGACATCCGGAATTGGGCCCGGAAAAACTTCATCCTTTGGTTTAGAGACTTTATTCCTAACATAGCAAACATATGTCTGAACTTGTATAATAGACTTTATAAGTAAGATAACATAAAAACTAGCTATTTTATCCTAATTTTAACTATTATTCCTACAATTATAACTTATATAATATGATAAGTCTAAGGCTTATCAACGCCCTACACTTACCTTTTGCTAGTCCTCTAGCAAAACTTAATCAGAAAAGAATAATTGCTTGTGCATAAAACAGATATCCCTAATAATGACAACTAGATAAATCTTTCCCAACTACCTGACTCTAATTCACAAGCATCACTTAATCCCCTTTTTCTTCAAAGACATACTCATGGGTATAAAACAAAATATAAAATTTCAAAAACCGATCAAAAACTCTTGGGATATTTTGTATAAGGGATTTGTAATCTCTCATTTTTCCAGTTTCCATAATCCAGTCCTATTTTTCAAGGGCTTCTGAATATGGCCAAGACCCTCATCAATGGTTTCCATGATTCAGCCCTATTTTTCAAGGGTTTTTGAACCTGACCATGATTTTATTTAAGAATAGGGAATTTAAGAATAAAACAAAAGGAAAAACTCTAGAGTGTTTCTTTATTCTGAGGCAATTTTTGCAACCTCATAGAATAATGCTTCATTTTTTTTCTTCCAAAAACTCTTTTTTCTTTCTTTTTTTTCTTCTTTCTTTCTCTTTTTTTAATGAATATACAATCCCTATTTAGGATTTTCACCCAAAAGAATTTTCACTGTTTTGAAAGAGAAAGGAAAACATTACCCATAAGTAAATCAGAGGTAAAAAAATAGGAGAAAAGTCATATACTCATGTGCTGATTAATAAAGAGAGTCATGAACTTAAAATAGAAATCTAAAAGTCATTAGAAAGCTTACCTCTTGAGAGAACAATCACTTATCCTTCCCTAATCTCACTTTATCAAGGAACATGCAAAAAGCTTAGTAGAAAGTCAATAAACTTCAAACATATTGCCATTTAAACATAATACTAATTATTTATATACTCAATATACATATATATATATATATATATATATATATAGTTTTTTAAAAAATTAATTAACTAATTTTAAAGGGAAAGGTTCCCTTGCCCTACACTTGAGAGGAACATTGTCCTCTGTGTGCAAGGCAAAAAGAATGAAATTGACAAAGAAAATAAAGAAATGATCGATAAAGGAACAAGAAAGAAAATACTCCCCTGATACGAAGATGACCGGAGGCGTGAGGCTCTACACTTGGCCTTTGGCTATGTGGCGGGATGATTAGAGATCTTGGACGAAATGGTGACGGAGTTCGCATACTCCCTCGGATTAAGTTGGGTTTGGGACGGTAGTTGACCGGGTGGCCTTGGTTGAGCAAGCAGTTGTTGCAATTGTGACTACAACAATTTATGGTCTTTACGAAGGCTTGAGATTTCCTCGTGAGCATCTTGGGATTTGTTCATTAGCGTCGTCATCATGTCACGCAACTCTGCCATCTCGGCCTTAGAATTGGGGGATGGTCGGTTTGAAGGGACTCCGCCGTAAAGAGTTTGTGAGAATTGCCTTTGACCTCCCTGATAGCTGGCATGGTTTTGGAAATTCTGAGGGGGTTGGCTCCAATGCTGCCAAGGCTGCCTATACCCTTGATTGTTGCTGACATACTTTGATTCCTTAGGTGCCTTAAATTCTTGCAATTGAGGACATTGGGCGTGTGATCTTGTATTAACCACATTCGACTGCTGAGCTAGGGAATTCATTGCTATCTGCTCCATAACTTTCTGCAAGGCACTTACCTTCGTCGATTGTTGTGCTTTGCTCTTCAACAACTGCTCATGACTTTCCATCAGTTTATCAAATTTGTTGTCACTCTCTCTTACATGGTACAACCCTGGAACACCACCCCTTAATCCACTTGTGGCCTAATCTTTGATTTCTTCACAGAGGGATTCAATCCCACTCAGAAATTGCTCTCCTGGTTTCTTCAAGATGTCTACACCAAGGGAGGACAACACCATGGTTTTGCATTGGTTTACCAATCCCTTGTAGAATAACTGGGAAAGGTGCTCCTTGGTGAGGCCGTGGTGAGGACATGTCAGAAGCAATCCTTTGAACCGGTCTCAAGTCTCACAGATGCTCTCTGAACCAGGTTGTTTGAAATTGTAAATTTCGGCGATCATCTCTAGAGTTCGACTTGGTGGCAGGAATTTATCATAGAATTTGGTTGCCATGTCATCCCATGTGGAAATGGTACTTGGGGTTAAACTGTGGTACCATTTGCTTGCAATCCCTGTGAGGTTGTGGGGAAGAGAGAGAGTCTTGCATATTGTAGGACAATATCTATTGTGGTAAGGCTATTAATATGCTACAGAAATTTGGTCACGTGCAGCAAGGCCTCGTCTAGGCTTGAACCATCGAACATTCCCAATTCCTTTACACAACGAATCTGATGATATGGCTTTAATTTTTGCCACTCATCATACTCGGCTTGTGCAAGATGAGGGAGGTTAATAGCAGGTTGTTGACCCTGACTGGATGGCCTATTGATGTTGCGGACGGTGGGAGTTGCCATCTCAGCTTCGGTACTTGATTCTATTTGTGTAGGGGGCACGTTTTGTTGGTTCCTTCGTTTCCTTAAAGAATAAAGAAAGGTCCTTTCGATCTTGGGATCATAGTTGGCTATTTCTTCGGGATGACTACGTGATCGAAGGAGCATTCACTTTGAGAGAAAATACCTATATAACTTTAGGAGGATTAAAACAAGATGTTATAATATTTTTAATAAAGAATAAAGGAAAATATGAAATGATATAATAATAGAAGATCAGATAATGTATATAAATCTTAATATCATACAAAAACAAAAAAATGAAATTGAGAATGTGTCGGGCTTAATGTCGGGAGTATTATTCCCGGCGTTAGACTTCCTCCGAATATGCTGGATCCCTAACACTCGGCATCATGCACGGGACATATAAATTAATTTAGAAAGGAATGTACAAAACAAATCAACGAATAAAGAATAGGACAATCACCAATTTTAGGACATGGACTAATTCCAAGTCCCGGCAATGGCGCCATTTTGCTAACAAGGAATTACATCGGGAAAAGAATATACAAAATAAATGAAAGAATCCTACAAACTCTACTACGGGTAGCAAAAATCCCGGTCGGAATAAAGTGTAAGTAAATTACGACCAAGAGTATCGAATCCAAGGGACTTAATAGAAAATCAGTCCTAATCCTTAATAATTGCCTATTTCTAACAAAGGGGGAAATTGAACATTAATTCAAATTAAAGAAACTATCTAACAATCTAACTAAATGGAATATTTACAATGAATTGCCCTAGGTTAGGGAGAATCATCAACCTAATTACAAATATGATCACAAAATTTAATTACAAGACTCGAAATAACCAAATAGTTGAACGCGCCGGATGCCATGCCGGATACGAAACACACGACACATTCAAAGCCGTTGAATGTGCCGGACGCCAGCCACCCGACAGTATGCCCGACATGATCAAATTGTCAATGTTATTTCTAGTTTTGGGTCTGACAACAGGAAACTCACTACCCATTATTGAATCGAGCATATGTCATGCCGCGAAACGAACAAGATAGTGAGGAAAAATGGGTTAATTCTTAATCTTAAATGCTAACTCCTAAGTCATAGAAGAAAAAAATAAAGACCGTTGAGATTTCTTAACCCATCCCACTCTTTGCTTGTCTTCCTTAGGTAGAATTTGCAAAAAGAGAATAAGTGGCCAACAACATTCACTTGCAATAAAAACCAAATCTTAATGAATGCTTGAAATTATATTGAAATGATCATATTGTTTTACAAGGAGGAAATCATCTCTAACCAAGAACAACAAGGAATTCTACTTTACCATCCATAAAAATATAAGAAGAAATACAAAGAGGAGAAGAGAATTTGACATATCCTTAACCCGACAAAAATCTTCTCTTCTCTTCGTGGATGCTTGCACCCGGCACCACGTGCTTTTTAACGGTCAATTTAACCGCCAAATCAGCAAGATGATGCTTTTGCCGGACAGGGGATGTCCGGCACCACACCCGACATCGGTTGATTTGATAACGGTAATTAACTGCTAACTTCTGGTGGACCGAGATGACTCTTCACTAGTGTCGGCTAAGGTGTATCGACACTGTATCCGGCACCACCCCTGCGTTGCTCCATACTCGTGCCATGAATTGGACATCCCGCATCGGGCCCGGAAAAACATCATCCTTTGGTTTAGAGACTTTATTCCTAACTTAAAAACATAGCAAACATAAATCGAAACTTATATAATAGACTTTATAAGTAAGATATTGAAATACCCCTAACATTTAAATACTTAAATAATGGTAAATATATATTATTTAGGGGATTATTAAACCCTAAGAGAGTATATAAACACTCAGGCGTTAAAAACGCACCTAAACTCCTTAAGGTCAAAAACGTGCGTTAAAGCCCGACCTTAAGCTAAACATGTTATATAAGTTATGAACTTCATATGAAGATAACCAAGGATCATTATATGACCCTTAGAACGCAGGACCTCATCTAAAATTGAATAAGAATACAAGTGGCTCGGGAGTTCCCTTAAAGGCCCTTAAGGCCCGAAAGTCCCAGAAATACCTTATAGGATGAAGTAAAACATTACACTTCATTCCAAATGAACCATAACACTCTATTAGATATATAAGATGAAGTCCTCATGCTAAATTCTCAGTTAAACGCAAAGTGCTAGGAGATACCTTAAGGGGGTCCCATAAACCCTCAGGAATGCCCCGGAGGAGTGCCGAGGTGGCACGAACTCCTATAAAATTAATTCTTAGAGTTCCTAACATCATTACTAACCATTATAAAGAGATTGGATGAGCTACTTGCTCAAAAATAAACAAAGTACTCGGGAGAATTTCTTAACGCTCCTTTTTGCCCGGTTAGCCCGGGAATTGTGTTCCGAGTTGATATAACCCCATAAAACTCAATGTAAAACCTTAACATATTATTATTGACTATAAAAAATATTTATAAACACTTGGAACACATAGCGACTACTTATTTTTCAGAAAATCCTTAAAGCACAAAAACGCACCTTCGGGTGTCACAAGAATGCGTTTTACGCAATTACCTTGGAGTTTTTTAGGAGCCACGAGTTGATAACCTTAAAAGGGGATAAATTGACCATCTAAATCAATTAATTCCATTACTAAATTCATAGTACAAGTGGGGGAGATTTTGGGTCAAAAAGGTACCTAAAATCAGCATTTTTACCTTAAAACTTTCATCTTTTACCTTAGTATAGATGTACCAATTAAATGTTGTGACCTATTACATGTTATAATATGGTCTTAATACAACATAGTGTAACAAAAATCAAATCAAAAATCAATTCCAAATAAGCCCTATTGTGTGTGCCATTTAGGGTAGATTTTTGACTAGTTTAGCTTGACAATCATGTCTTAAGGATGGTGAATCATTTCCCATGTACCATATGTTATATTATGTCAAATAATCCAGCCTAGTAGACCTCCATTAACCGTGTACCTGCAAGGAAACCACAAGAAGATTAGTATGGAAAATAATGTCATTAAAAAAACACTAGGCTAGATCTAGTCTTTATACTAAGACAATTAACAAATAAACTACCCAAATGTGACCATGTGCTGCCGATGAGAACCATGGGAGTGGAGGCTTAATTGCCAAATAATTAACCTAGTGAGACATGTACCTAACTTCCATGATCAAGTTGTTTACAATTAACAAAATCTAGTTGGCCTCCTAGCACTCCATTAGCCGTAAGGCTACAAGAATTTGGAGCCTTCCATTTCCACCATGGCCGATCACCTACAAGGAAGAAGACAAAGTTAGTGCCAATAATCAAGCTTAGTAAATTCAAAAGAAAGATAGCACCCATATTGTCTTGTCAACTTCCCATAAACAATCAACAAAGGCTTCAATTATTCATGCTAATCAACCGTAAGAGTAGTCAAGTTAAGAGACCATTGTGGTCAATTTTGAAATCAAAATAATCTAAAATATGTCATAAAATAATGACATATGACCAACCAATAATTCCCATTTTGATTCAGCCTTATTTTCCTTAAGACCTCACGTAGCCACACTCATTTCCTTGCCCTCATCACCAAATTGGTAAGTCCCTTGCTATGCTCTCTTTCTTCTTCCTTTGTCATGTTAATTTCTTAGAGCTTTAAAGCTCCATTAATGGTGTTCTAAGTTCTAACACCATTTTAATGTAATTTCCTAGTTAAATCTCCTAAGTCTTGAAGCAAGAAATCATCCTAGCAACTCCTACAATTTTCGCCAAGCATAATTGTTCCAAGGAGGTTCCTAGATTCAACAACAACACAAGGAACAACAAAATCAAGTTAAGGTATATTTTTGTGTTGAAAATCCTAGTGAATTACCTTAGGCAATTTTCAAAATTTAAGAGCTTCTAAACCCATGTTCTCTTCATTATTTCATGAAGGAAACTTGGATCTACAATCATCCCAAGGTGTACCAAAAATACCTTGTTAAATTCCTAAGGTAAACTCTTGTAAAATTACTACAAATATTATTTATAAACTTTTGTTAGAAGTCTAACAAATAGATCTCCTACATATGTACAAGGAGGCTGAAATACCTTCATCAAAATAGCATTTGGAGAGCTTGGAATTCAAGGAAAAATCAAGTACTAGAATTGTCTTGATTTAAGGGTAAGTTTATATAAGTAAGGTTTATTAAGTTTAAGTTTGGTTTAAGCTTCAAATTTTGGTGTAAAATTTATGTACAACCTCTAAATAGATTAAGACCGAAAATACTATAGGTTATGTGGCCAAGAAAATAATTTATAACATATAAGGTAAGATTATTACCTTAAGGTATATATTTGTGTCACAAAAAGTAATTATGTTACACAAATAACTAAACCGAATGGTCTAGGGATTTAATGTTCTATTTTAAGTTTATAATCATTCTAAGTCATTAGCATAATTTTTAGAAGTGTTATATGGCTTATATACATTTATATATACATATTATAAAGTTTAAATCAAGTTTTAAAACCATATGGTAAAATATAACTAAAGCCGAGAGCATTATGTGATGTTTGGTGAATTTTGAAATATATAAAAGTGTATTAACTTATATTATAAATTTTGGGAATATTAAAAAAAGCTACAAGTATTTAAATGGCTATTTTAATAAGTTATGTGGCTAAAATGTAATTTTTGAAAAGTTTAGTGTATAAATGATAATTGTCGAGAACATAAGGGGTTATTTGGAATAGTTATGATATAATATAAGGTAGGAATTGGTATTAAGAATTTTGGTGAATTTAAATAAGTGTTTAAGTGTTTAAATGACATTTTATAAAGTTTTGGGGCTATTTTGTAATTATTGGAAAGTTTAGAGTTTAACCGAGAATATATAAGATTTTATGGGTATATTAAAGTATTAACTATGAAATTAAGTCTTGGTCAAAGTGTTGACCAAAAACTTTGGATTAAATGATTTATGACATAAAATATTAAGTTTATAAAAGTTTTGGGGTGAATATGTAATTTATGAAAGTATATTTGTAAAAACTGAATTGAAAATGGGCGGAAATGTAATTTACAAAAATATATGGGTCTTTCGGTATTTTTTAAAATAATTAAATGTTAAAACTATAGTTTATAAGTTAATATGTAACATATGTAAAGTGTTAAGGGTTAAAGTGTAAATATAAGAAATTTATTTAATGAAAACCGAAAGTAAATGTGGTTGAATTGTAATTTATAAAGATTAGAATATTTATTTGGTAATTACCGAAATGATTAAGTGGTTAGTTAATAAATTATAAAATTTATGTGGTTATTTGGTAATTTATAAAAGTTGTTTGGTACAAAATATAAATACCGAATTATTGTGGTTGGTTTTGTAATTTAATGAAGAAAGGAATTAAGATTAAGTAATATAATGCATTATGGTATATTGCGGAGTATAATATAAAGTTTATAAAATAAAGGTGGTTATAACATAAATAACTGAATGATATGATATAAAGAATAAGTGAAAATAGTTATGAGTGTATAATTAATGAGATAAGAATATACCGTATAATGGAAATTCATTATCACATGTGAACTCCACATAAAATAATGAACTGTTAGATTGTCTAGAACCACTGTTAAAATAACAGGGGAAAATAAAAAAACATACAGAGTTGGTATACAATGAGAATAAACTCTACAGTGACTGTACTGTAATATTTAGTGGACAGTCATATTAACAATACCCATTATTACATGTATAAATAACAGCGTACGGGAAAGAATTACTAGTGCATGAATTGTCAAGCTAGCTGATATCCTGGCGAACGGTATGTTAATTGTGTGATCTGAATGTCCTAAGGATTTTCCTAAGGTCCAGGCGTGATGTGTTTAATTGTTTAAGAGTGATATCTATGATTTTGTGTATATTATTTTGTATACTATATTGCTCAACACTGTTGCGTTTATTTATACGCGAACGTCTTATGACTGAAAGTTTATACATTTAAATTGAAAAAAGATTAACTGACCTTTAGGTATTACTGAACCTAACTGATGGTCAACTGTTATAGACTTAATTCAAGTATTGGTTATTATACCACTGACTAAAGGGCTAATTTATAAAGAGAGGAATCCAGGCTGTTTCGACTTTCTGGTTGCGCATAGTGATCACTACGAGAGACTTCAATGGGGAGTCACTCAAGGGAATCCATCAGCCACATTCGGGGATGGCGGAGGGCACTGCCGTTGGTGCACAGGTTTGACCGGATCGGTCAAATATTATCCAGGGCCGTAAGGTCAGCTGGTAACGATTCCTTTGGAACCCAGGGGATACACTGTCCATTATTGAGTTATTAAAAAGGTTGTCTCGACATGACACCTGAGGTGAAATTAATTGGAAAGGTTAAGTGGTTGGTTTTAAAGGATAAGGGTCATGTGACCTACTAACAAGAACAATTGTTTAAATACGTATACCTTGTTTGGTGATTGATGGATTGTTGGAGTTGGTTATTGGTTGACTGTGTATTATTATGCACTAATGTTTGCAGGTGAATTGTCATGTGATTGTTCAATGTCTACAGTTATTACTGTTATTCTTGTAAACCGGATTATCTTGTAATGAATCTAATAACAAGATGGCTAATACGACTTAAGGAATCTAGATGACTTAGGACTACATTTAGCATACCAGCATTTCGATTGCTGAGCCCTTCAATGGGCCAAACATTTCAGGTCACTGAAGAAGTCACAAGCCGGAGTGCGGGGAACAGGGTAGCTGCTGTGTTTTAATAAACACTTTGTAGTTTTATTATGTACTATATTTTGGAGGTTGTTGTATTTCATTTAGTTGCTCACCTAGTTTGGAATTGGTCTGTAATAATTAGTGTGCTCAGTATCTGTTCATCACAGCGTTGAGTAGTTGATGTGGATGGATAGAGTAAGGATGCCTTGTTGCTCACAAGGGTGGGTAACGGCGTGTAACACCAAGGATAGTTAGTTTTATTTTCCGCTGCGAACTTATATTATTTATGCTACGACTTGCGACACTAGTACAGGTTTAGGATTAGGGGTGTTACAAAAAGTGGTATCAAAGCGGAGTACCGCTCTGATGAAGGATACTGAGTCAAAAACAATGAGCATAGGAATATTGGGATAACGAGAGACGTCTGCGAGGACTTATGACTTTGAAAGGAAAACCCTAGGGACATTTTATTTGCTAGTAGTTAGCTTTATTATATGTTTATAATTGTGTGTGTATTACGGTGTAGCACCGAGTAGTAATAATAGTGTACTATACTATAGATGTCTGGAGTCGGAAGACCACGCGGAGGCGGCAGAGGAGGACGAGGTGGAGCAGCACCAGCCGATGTCCCGGAAATACCAGGCCTAGCAGAGGCCATGGCAGCCTTCGCCACACAACTAGGAGCTCAAGTTGCGGGAGCCATACCCCCCCCCCCCTCCGCCACAGCCAAGGGAGACCAATTGGTTGAAGAGCGTTGAAGAAGCAAGAGTACCGACTTACTCAGAGGAACCAGACCCCGCAGCACTGGAGAAGTTCGTCGTAGAACACCAGAAAGCTTTTAGGGCCGTCAGAGTTCCAGAGGACCAGAAGGTCGACATCGCCCCATACAACTTGAAGGATGCAGCTGATACTTGGTGGCAGTCTGTGGAGGGCCACCATAGAGCTACACCGGACTTCGGATGGACAACATTTATGGAGGTGTTGCGAGAGAAATACTACCCCAAGCACTTGAAACAAAGAAAAAGGCAAGAGTTTGAGACCTTAATCTAGGGGAGTCAAACAGCCGACCAGTACTACGCACAATTTATCAGCCTGTTGGATTACATTCCAGGGGTCGACTACTCCGACGTTGTGATGATTCAGAAATTCAGGGGAGGGTTGCAATTTCACATCCAGAGTGCCATGGGAGCAATTCGTTTCACTACCATTGAAGAGTGCTATGACACAGCATCAGCAACTGAATTAATGCTACAGTCCAGGGAGGAAGCCCAGGGAAAGAAGAGGAAGAACACTGAGGGTGAAGATGGAGGAGCCACATCTGGCGGATTCTACAAGAAGGGGAAGTAAGAAACCTTACTTAAGGAGAAGTACCTATATATTGCCTACACTTAGTTTGATCACTAACCTAAACCTGCAACAGGAGATTCTTTGACAAGAAGAAGGGGCGTAAGGATTTCCATGGTCAGAAGACAAAGGAGCAGGTCCCTCGTCTGACTGGCCCAGCTATTGATGCACAGCCACTTAGGTCGGCACCACCTAGGGCTAAGGATTCCCACCTCTTACTTAATCAAGATATTTATTAGCTATATCTGTATTAAACCACGTTGTATAAACAATAGGCAATAAGCCAACCCAGCGCCACTACTACTGTAAGCGCTGCGGGAATGACCACCCAGGAGTTGACTGCATAGAAAGGAAGGTGGAGTGCCGCTACTGTAAGAAGGAAGGCCACCGGGAGTACGAATGTTTCTCCAACCCAACAAGTAGAACATACAAGGGGTCGAGAGGTTCACAGAGGACACCAGCTACAGAGACTGGAGGACCCAGAGGAGGCCAAGCGCCACAGACTAACACCTACACTAGGGGACCGGGAGGACAGCCATCCTCATCCGGGAGTCAGAAGGGGAAGGAGATAGTTCTGAGTAGGAACACCCTGTATACAGTGGGAACTTCAGGCGCTGAGGCTAGCGCTCAGCGCGAAACCGGTAAGCCTAGAACTTAGATCTAGAGCATGATGCTATGAATGTATGTTTACAGTTGTTCAGTCGATAAGACTTGTATGTGTTTTGTGTGAAATAAAATTTAGAGGGACGTAATTAGGGAAATCTCTCACCTTATAGGTTGTTTCGACATTTGTTTTCCCATACCTATGAGACTGAGATCACCTGAGCCTATGAGCGAAGGACGGGAATATCCAGAGAAAGAATACCAAGTACTTCGACCCGGCATGATCCTACTCAAGCAATGTTTAGATTTAAATGAACAAATAGCTATTGTAAATGAATGTAGAACTTTGGGATTAGGCCTTGGAGGATTTTATAATCCAGGATATGGTAGTGGGTTAAAACTTAAATTATATATGATGTGTATGGGTAAGGGTTGGGATCCACAAACTAAGTTGTATAGTGAAGTAAGAAAAGTAGATGGGGCACGAGTTCCTAAGATACCCGATAGTTTTCAAACTTTGGTGATAGAAACGATCAAGATTGCATAACAGTTAGAAACCAACCCCATTCCAGACATGAAAGCCGACATTTGTATTGCCAACTTCTATGAGAAAGGGGGAAAACTTGGATTACACCAGGACCGAGATGAGACATCAGAGTCAATTACCAATGGGATACCAGTTATATCATTTTCTATTGGAGACGATGCTGAGTTTTTATACGGTGACCAGAAAAGGATGGACAAAGCGAAAAAGATTATTTTAAAGTCAGGAGACGTATTGATATTTGGTGGAGAATCGAGATTAATTTACCATGGGATTAAGAGCATTAAGTTGAGTACAACCTCGTCAACCTTAGTAAACACTACCCATTTAAAACCTGGACGGTTAAATTTGACATTTAGGCAATTTGATGTAATTATGGAGCTTGTATGTGAGAATCATTGGAATAATGAATGGCATTTTAATACTTTTGAGACATGCACTATCTTACAAATTGTTAACTCCAGGCCTCGAGTCTAATGGAGGAGCAGTGCTGAATGTGTTGGACAAGACCGAGGCCAAGGATAAGGGGAATGTTATCATGGGAATCTTTAAAGTAAATGGCGTGAGTGCATCGATACTGTTCGATTCAGGAGCGTCTCATTCCTTTATATCTTCTACATCAGCAAGGAAATTGGAGACAACCCCTGAACCTCTCTCAGATTTCCTAGTCACCCTACCGACGAAGGAGAGAGTGAGGTGCACAAAACTGCACAAGGGAGTTCAGATTAACATCATGAATGAGGAATTTCACGCGGACTTAATTGAGCTGGATAATTTAGGATTTGACATCATCATGGGCATGGATTGGCTACAGAAATACAAGGGACGACTGCATTGCGCAGAGCATAGATTACTACTGAAGAGCCCGAAGGGCAAGACGGTTTCGTTTCGTAGTATTCCAAAAGAGCCTACTTTCAAACTAGTATCTGCTATCACATTGATGAAGAAGGGACAGCCAGTCTATTTGTGCTATGTTCAGGACATGAGGCAGGAGGAGAAGGCACAGTCAAACATACCAGTCGTTTCAGACTTTCCAGACTTATTCCCAGAAGAATTACCAGGGATGCCACCCAAGAGAGATGTGGAGTTCTCCATCGACTTATTACCAGGCACAGGGCCTATTGCTAAAGCACCTTACAAGATGGCACCAGCGGAGATGAAAGAGCTGAAGATTCAGTTAGAAGATCTGCTAGACAAAGGTTATATCAGACCGAGTGCATCACCATGGGGAGCACCAGTGTTGTTCGTGAAGAAGAAGGATGACAACATGCGACTATGCATCGACTACAGGAAGCTTAATGCAGTTACGGTGAAGAATAAGTACCCGTTACCACGGATTGATGATTTGTTCGACCAGTTAAGAGGTGCTACAGTTTTCTCGAAGATTGATCTGAGATCAGGATACCACCAGATACGGATAGCTGACGAAGACATTGAGAAGACAACTTTTCGGACGCGCTACGGACACTACGAGTTCACAGTTATGCCATTTGGATTGTCGAACGCCCCAGCTATATTCATGGATCTTATGAACCGGATGTTCAGGGAGCAGTTAGACTCATCAGTGGTTGTATTCATCGACGACATTCTAGTTTACTCTAAGACTAAGACCGAGCACGAGGTGCATCTGAGGCAAGTTTTGCAGACCATGAGAGAGAATCAATTGTTTGCCAAACTTTCAAAATGTGAGTTCTGGTTAGACAGTGTATCCTTTCTAGGGCATGTAATATCAGCCAGCGGAATATCTATAGACCCTGCGAAGAATGAGGCAGTTAAGACGTGGCTGAGACCAAAGACAGTGATAGATATCCGTAGTTTCTTGGGATGAGCTGGTTACTACAGAAGATTTGTACATGACTTCTCCAAACTGGCAAAACCTATGACCAACCTGATGAAGAAAGATTCCCCATTTGTATGGACAGCAGATTGTGAGCGTTCCTTTCAGACGCTGAAGGACCTACTGACGTCGGCACCGATACTCACCATTCCAGTGGGAACCGACGGATTTGAAGTATATTGTGATGCCTCAGGCACAGGGATAGGTTGTGTACTTATGCAGAATGGGAAGGTTGTTGCTTACGCATCACGACAGTTGAAGAAACATGAAGAGAACTACCCGACTCATGATCTAGAATTGGGAGCAGTTGTTTTTGCACTGAAGATCTGGCGACACTACTTATATGGAGTTACAGTGATAATTTACTCAGATCACAAGAGCCTTCAACACTTATTCACGCAGAAGGAGCTTAATATGAGAAAGAGGCGATGGGTCGAGTTTCTGAAGGACTACGACATCGACCTCAGATACAAGGAGGGCAAGGCAAACGTAGTTGCTGACGCCCTGAGCCGGAGAGCCCATTCTTTATTTGCCATGACATGAGACAATGATCTCATCGAGGAGGTACGTTGTGTTCAGGCTAATGACCAGTACATGAAGACTATCAGACAGCAGTTAACTGACAGTATCTTTGAGAGGCAGAAATATGACTTTGTACTTAGTGAAGACGGGTTAATCAGACTGAATGGCCGTTTGTGCATTCCAGAATCCAGCCCAGACTTGAAGGAAAAGATACTAAAGGAAGCTCATTGCTCATCATTATCAGTACACCCAGGGTCATCGAAGATGTATAAGGATTTGAAATTACATTTCTGGTGGAGTGGTATGAAGAAGGATGTTACAGAATTTGTGGCAAGATGTAGGACATGTTAGAAGGTGAAATTTGAGCACCGGAGACCGGGCGGATTAGTACAGCCGATGCCCATTCCATATTGGAAGTTCGAGGATATATCCATGGATTTTGTAGTAGGTCTTCCACCGACTAGAGGAGGTGCTAACATGATATGGGTCATCGTCGATAGACTGACAAAGGTAGCTAAGTTCATTCCTATCAAGGACACTTGGAAAGTCCCCAAGCTGGCGGACCTCTTCCAGAGAGAGATTATTAGACACCACGGCGTACCGAAGTCTATTGTGTCAGATAGAGATTCAAGGTTTGTTTCCAGATTTTGGCAGCAGGTTCAGGAGGCATTGGGTACAAAGCTGAAGCTAACAATATCACATATGTGGGCTGATTAGGCTGGGCTGTCACAGATGGTATCAGAGCCAGATCCAGGTCGGTGTGCCAGTGAGCCCGTGAGGGCACTGGGCTCCCTAAGGGGGGTAGAGTGTAACACCCGGCGTGGTGTTCCTCCCACATCGGTTGGAGAGGAGAACAAAGTGTGCCTTATAGGTGCATGGATACCTCTTCCTTGTGTGACGCGTTTTGGGGCTAGGAAACCCCAGGAACAAATCCGTGCGGCCTGTGTGCCAAAGCGGACAATATCACATATGTGGGCTGATTAGGCTGGGCTGTCACAAATATAACATAAAAACTAGCTATTTTAACCTTATTTTAACTATTATTCCTACAATTATAACTTATAAAATATGATAAGTCTGAGGCTTATCAACATCAAGAGTGCATTTCTCAACAGGTATGTCAAAGAAGAAGTGTATGTTGAACAACCTCCAAGTTTTGAGACACAAGAAGGAGAAGACATGGTGCTCAAGCTTGACAAAGCTCTTTATGGGCTCAAACAGGCACCAAGATCTTGGTTGATCGCCTGTCATCTTATCTATTGGAAAACCACTTCAAAAGAGGTAAGGTTGACAAAAGTTTGTTTGTATACAACAACAAAAGGGATTTCTTAATAGTGCAAATATATGTTGACGACATAATATTTGGAGCTTCTGATGAGAAGTATTGCAAGAAATTTGAGGCATTAATGAAAAAGGAATTTGAGATGAGTGATCTAGGAGCACTGAAGTTCATTTTAGGATTTCAAGTCAAGCAGGATAATGAAGGGGCCATCATATCCCAGCAAAAGTAGGTAAAGGATCTACTTAAAAGATTTGGAAAGGAGGCATGTAAATCTTTTGACACACCAATGGAAGTTGGCACAAAGATGGCCACCACGATTGGTGACCAACCGGTCGACCTGCGATCGTACAGAGAGATGATTGGTTCTCTACTCTACCTAACTGCTATTAGACCTGACATTCGGTATAGTGTTTGCTTATGTTCCAGGTTCCAAGAAGATCCAAGAGAAAGTCATTTCACAGCTGTGAAAAAAATCCTACGTTATCTCAAAGGGTCTGTAACACCCCTAATACGCACATGATACTAAATGAAATCGCAGCGGAATTAAATACCTAAACAGTAACTAACGCTTCGGTGCTACAACGCCGTCAACCACCCACGTGATTGACAAGGCAGAATAAATACAATTGTACCGGTCTGATGATCAGACTCCCGAGCATGAAACTAAACCATAAATACATTATATACAATACCGAGTGTTTACATATCCGTAACTGTATAACATCACTGTAACTGCAACAACCAAAAGTATATAACGCCACAGGAGCATAGGCGCATCCCGGGCCAACATCCAAGAGTATACAAAAGTAATCACATCCTAGGATCTAAAGCCACTCCGCTTCTTCGATCCTCATCCTGCAGTATAAGAAATATGGATCCCCCGAGGGGGTCAGCAACCCTTGGCTGGTATGGCTAACGCGCAGCCCATCGGCTACCGGGATACGCGCAGCTAATTGTCATGATAACATGGCATTTATTTACATACATAACATAACATAACATGGAGCATGGCATCAGTAGTGCACAGCTCATTATCACATACACGGTGGATCTTAGTTCCACAATAACAAACCACAAGGGTCAAATAACATAAGAGCCTAGAGAGTGATTCGCCCTCATGTTAAGCTCGTTAAACACACTCATTACCGTTCTGTTAGGCGAACGAGTAACTTAAGTCACAGATGGTTCGGATTTAGTGACCCGAACACACCACACAAACACAGGTTCCCACTAAACCGATCATAAGTCAGAATAGGTAAGCTTTGGAAGAAGCTAGCGGGAGATCGAACGCCAAATTAAGGTGAACAATCTTAACAACATAAGAGTCGAATCTGATTCAGATATCTACTCTTAACTTACATGCATGACCGGACAACCGGATTCCTCACTTCCCAGTTAACACTTGTTAGAAGTTCATGGTGGAACTTAACAACCAACACACAATAGGTGGTAAGTCATGTTAGACACACACAAGGGAATTGAGTCACAACATCACACCACAATAATATGAACAACTGTAAACTCATTACATGTTTAAATCTTATAACGTTGTAAACACACAGAAAACATACAACACACAAACCGGTGTAAACCGCTAGACAACAGACTGCAAGAAAACCATACCTTGGTCCTTGCCTCGATTGGTTTCCTCCGTAGGTCACTCCTATACATAATTCAAGAACGTCGGTTAATTAACTTACTTAACCTCCAAATTTACTAAGTGTTTAACATAATTGTATGACATGTTTTAATGTCTATCTTACCCTAGGTTTCCTTCATTATACACCCTAGGGTTAACTACATAAGTCACATTCTTTTCTCTTTTTTTTTTTTTTCAAATTTTGGTCCGACCGGACTTGCCGACCGGACTTGCCTAAGTCCGGTCCATTCCAGTACTCTTTTTACCGTTAGAAAATTCACTCCGACCGGACTTACATGTCCGGTCCTATGTCCGGTCGATTCCAGAGACTTATAACCCGTACAAAATTCATGCCGACCGGACTTGACAAGTCCGGTCCCATGTCCGGTCCATTCCAGAAACATTTTCCCCTCACAAAACACAGTCCGACCGGACTTGTAGGTCCGGTCCCTCAAGTCCGTTCGATTCCAGAAACATTTTCCGGTAGTGTAACAGGGCCCGACCGGGCTTGCAAGTCCGGTCGCAAGTCCGGTCTGCCCCAAATCCTTATTTTCCTTTTCACATTCAACTCCAAACTTTACCCCATATAACCTAGTACCCCCTAACCTTATTTGGGCACTTCAAACACAACTTAAACCATCCTTTAAACACTCACAAACTCTTTTTCTAATTCCTTAAACCTTTACTTATTTCTTCACACAAATTCCTAACACTTACAACATTTTACACTAGGTTTCTAAATGGTGTTTCTCACCTATGATAACTACTATCCCAAAATGTTTTCTTCTTATCTTAACATCATCTCCCAAGCATCATCTCTCACAACTAACTCCTTATATCATTCTTGAACTCTTTTCCTAATGTACACTTCTCCTTATTTTGCCAAAGTTTGCCTAAGTCTTTACCTAAGTCCCAAAATGGCTTTGGTACATACTAAAATCTCAAGCTCATGCCTAAGTCCTTGTTACATCCCAAATCACCTTAATGCATGTTTCTTACACAAGAACAACACTTAACCATTTTAAATACTCCTTAACTTATCAAACTCATTTTAACACTTAGAACTTCACATTTGTTACCCAAATTTCGACATAGGTTCTCCTAAAACATTACTAAACCAAAACACATTGTTTTTACCAATAAACAACCAAGAACACTAAAAATCCATCAAGCACTTATTATACACAAACTTCACTCACAAGGCACTACATCACAATATAGTGCACAATTTAAATTGCATGGCACTTAGGCCCTTAAATGACATGGCTCTTAGGCCCTTAAAATGCACAAATCATAAACACTGAATTTCCGCAATATATTTGCCTTTAACCTGCAAATACACTCAACAACACATATGCCTTTTACTAAGCTCTTGGGAACACTTTACTAAGTCATTCACCATTGGCTCTTTAGGTAGTTTTAATAAGCATTTATAAGCTCATTTCTCCTAAGGCATTAAAATAACATTAGGTTAGTAGATTTACCTCTTTTGCAAAATAACTTCTTTCTTGTTTCCTTTAGAAAACCGATAGAGTACTTGATTCTTTGACAAGTTCTAAACAATATACAAACATTATAATGAGTATTCAAGCTATAAGCTCCATCTCATTGTAAACCCTAGTTTTACATTGCTTCAAAAACATTAATGTAGTTGTTTTACCTTGCTCTTTGAAGAGAGTTTGAATATCTAGCAAGAGAGGACTCCACCTAGTCCATGAAGGGTTGGAATGAAGCTAGAACAAAGTCACATAAAAAGCTCCTTCAATGTGTATTTTCGGACATGACAAAAACAAGGAGGAAATGAAGTTTTTATTTGAGATTCCTTACCTAGAAGCCAAGGAGAGTAACAATATGTAAAAATACAAGCTCAAGCTCCTTCAATGGAGAAACTCCATGGCACCGAAATGGTTGTCTTGGACTTTTGAAAAGATAGGAATGAAGAGCTTGATGAGAGGAAAAGATCGGTGGTGTTTGTTTTTGATTTGGACAAGTGAGCAAGGTTTTACAAGAGATCAAAGTGGGAGTTTCAATGGGGGTGTGTGTATTACCGTGAGAGAACAGCAAGAAGAAGGAAGAAGAGAGGTGGGAAACCGTGTGAGCAAGGAAAGAAAATGAGAGAATGAAGATTGGTTTAACTTTAGAAGATATTTGTAGTTTAAAAGCAAATAGTACATTCTTAGTCATCATTATTTACTTAACAAATTAACAAGAGGGTGGTGAGTCACCAAACCTTAGAAAACCGGCCCCCTAAATATAATGAGGGTAATATAGTCTTTGTTTGTCAATTTAATTACTTATACAAACATATGTTACAAAATAGCTTATAAAAGTTACTATTCATAAAACAAAGCACATAGAAGTGAAATTTTTGATTTCCCACTAATATATACACCCAAATGTGATACTATATAGTACACATATATATTTAAGAGTAACGATGGACATTTAGCCACTCAAAACTCATTTACAAGACAATTTTTCAAAAATGTGCTTTAAGACTCCTTAAAGCACATTTTGTGTTTAAACTTGTTTTCAAGCTTGGTTTTCTTTGGTAATTAGTTTAATATGTTCATTAGTGTATAAATGAGGTCTTGGTAAGTTCATTAGGTCTTAACCAAGTTTATCCCAAGCTTAGAGCACATTTTGGCTCTTATTGACTTTAAAGCACATTTTGTGTTTCCTTTTGTTTAAATTTGTTTTCTAATGTTTCTAAGACTCTTTTTAGTCTTAATACACCATATTTAAGTGTTTAAACAATATATTAAGGTTTGGGGTATTTCAATCTACCCCCCTTAAAAGAACTTTGTCCTCAAAGTTCATACTTCCACATATCCTAAATATTAGCACACGGGAATACTTATAAACAATACTTCCATACATTACTAACAACACACTTACATAACATTGGACTCCAGGTCCAACATAACATAAACATTGGACACAAGGTCCATACAACATTATCCACATCATTCAGACACAACGGTCTGTAACATAACAACATAACATAGACGATGTATTCAAATACACGTCGTACACACATAACCGAAACGGCTCTACCCCCCTTAAAAGGGGTACGCCCCGTACCCTATACACATAAGTACTAAGAAGTAAACAATGACGGGTACTTCGCCTTCATCTTATCTTCCAGCTCCCAAGTGGCCTCCTCAACGTCCTGGTTAGACCAAAGAACTTTCACCAGTCTCACGGACTTATGGCGAGTGTCTCGAGTCTTAGCATCCAGAATCCGTACCGGAGTCTCCACTGATCGCATGGTCGGCTCTATGGTTAGCCTTTCAGGCTGAAGCACATGAGACGGATGAGACATATACTTCTTCAACTGGGACACATGAAATACATCATGTACCTTGCCCAGTTCGGCGGGTAGGTCTAGTCTATAGGCTACCGGGCCGATCCGCTCCGTCACAACATAAGGCCCCACATACTTTGGGCTCAACTTGCCCTTCTGGCCAAAACGAAATACTCCCTTCATGGGGGATACTCTCAAAAATACCTGATCGCCCACGGCGAACTCCAGGTCACGTCTGCGCACATCTGCGTACGACTTCTGTCTATCCTGAGTTGCTTTCATATTAGCCCTGATCTGGCGAACTTCTGCCTGAACTTGCTCAAGATACTCTGGTCCTATAATGACCGTCTCACTCGACTCATCCCAGCATAACGGCGTGCGGCATGGTCTACCGTACAAGGCCTGGAAGGGAGACATCTTGATCGAAGCATGATAACTGTTGTTGTAGCTAAACTCAATCAGATGTAACTTATCAATCCAGCTGGTCTGAAAGTCAAGTGCACAAGCACGTAGCATATCCTCAAGTGTTTGAATGGTGCGCTCACTCTGACCATCGGTCTGTGGGTGAAACGCTGTACTCAATTTCAATTCAGTACCCAATGCCTCTCGTGTGGACTTCCAATATCTGGATAAGAATCTGGTATCTCTGTCAGATACAATCGTTTTTGGTACACCATGATGTCTTACAATCTCTTTATCAAACAGTTCTCAATCTTGCCACTTTCCAAGTGTCCTTCATCGGAATGAATCGGGCCACCTTGGTCAGTCGGTCAACTATCACCCATATCATATTCAGACCTCCCCTTGTAGGCGGAAGCCCTACTACAAAGTCCATGGAGATATCATGGAACTTCCACTCAGGCACTGGCATTGGCTGTACCATACCACCAGGCCGTCGGTGCTCAAACTTGACCTTCTGGCAAGTGAGACACCTCAACACATAATCACTAACATCTTTCTTCATTCCAGTCCACCAAAAATACCTTTTCATACCCTTATACATCTTTGAAGCTCCGGGGTGAATCGAAGTAGTGGAACAATGGGATTCACTCAATATGCGCTCCTTCAACTCCGCGCTACTCCTAGGTATACACAAGCGGCCATTCAGCCTAATCAGGTCATCATCATGGAGTCTGAAGTCGTACTTCTGACCCTCGAATGTGCCATCAATAAGCTTCTGCCGGATCTCCAGCATATACTGATCCGTCATCTGAGCACTCCGCACCTCTTCAACCAAGCCAGTATGAGAGATTAGCGAATGGAGAGAGTGTGCTCGGCGACTCAGTGCGTCAGCTACCACATTTGCCTTACCCTCTTTGTATTGCAGATTAATATCATAGTCATTCAGAAACTCAACCCACCTTCTTTGCCTCATGTTCAACTCTTTCTGAGTGAACAAGTACTTTAAGCTTTTATGGTCAGAATAGATTGTCACACTTACCCCATACAAATAATGTCGCCATATCTTCAATGCGAAGACAATGGCACCCAATTCTAAGTCGTGGGTAGGGTAGTTCTCCTCATGCTTCTTCAGCTGACGGGAGGTGTATGCTACGACCTTCCCGTGCTGCATCAATACACAACCCATACCTCTGCCTGATGCGTCGCAGTAGACCTCAAAACCATCTGGACCGTCTGGTATAGTCAGGACTGGTGCAGATGTCAGAGCATCCTTGAGACTCGTGAAAGAACTCTCACAGTCGACTGTCCACTCGAATGGTGCATCCTTCTTCATTAAGGAAGTCATCGGCTTCGAGATACTGGAGAAGTCCTTCACAAACCTCCTATAATATCCTGCCAGACCGAGGAAGCTCCTGATATCAGTGACTGTCTTCGGCCTAGGCCAGGTGCGCACTGCATCTATCTTTGCCGGATCAACAGCGATCCCGGCATCAGAAATCACATGTCCAAGGAAATATACTTGGTTCAACCAAAATTCACATTTCGAAAACTTTGCATACAACTGGTTTCTCCTCAGAGTTTGTAATACATCTCTCAGGTGGCTTTCGTGCTCACCTTTCGATTTAGAATACACAAGAATGTCATCGATGAAGACTACCACAGACTTGTCCAACTGATCTTGGAACAAGCGGTTCATTAAATCCATGAACTTAGCTGGTGCATTTGATAAGCCAAACGGCATAACTGTGAACTCATAGTGCCCATACCTCGTTCTGAAAGCTGTCTTCTCGATATCACTGTCACGGATGGCAATCTGATGGTATCCGGAACGTAAGTCTATCTTGGAGAATACTGATGCACCCCTCAGCTGATCAAATAGATCGTCGATGCGTGGTAAAGGGTAACGGTTTTTCACCGTAACAGCATTCAGCTCCCGATAATCAATACATAGGCGGAGGCTACCGTCCTTCTTCTTCACGAAGAGGACCGGCGCTCCCCATGGTGAAACACTAGGGCGGATAAAGCCCTTGTCGAGTAGGTCTCTCAGCTGCTCCTTGAGCTCTGTCATCTCCGCTGGAGCCATACGATAAGGTGCTTTCGCAATGGGTCCAGTACCCGGAACTAAGTCGATCTCAAACTCAACCTCTCGTGCTGGCGGCATGCCCGGCAGTTCCTTAGGAAATACATCAGGAAACTCCGACACTACCGGCACATCTGGGCTAAACTCAGGGTCTCTCTCTATGTCCTGGACATAGCAGAGGTACACATCACTCCCTCGTCGTAACTCACGATACATGGCCATGGCGGTGATGATCTGAGTCGAAGGCTCCCTGGGCCTCTGGCGGTAAGATATGGTAACCCCAGATGGACTCCGAAGAAGCAGTCGATGCTCGGCACACAGGATTCTGCCCTTGTACCGCTCCAACCAGTTCATCCCGACAATCACATCAAATCCAAGTCAGTCGAACTCTATCAGGTCGATCGGGAACTCTTCACCTCTGATTCGTACAATGACATCTCGGTGGTAGCGGGTACACCTGATCCGCTCTTTTGATGGGAGAGTGACCAAGAAGTCTGGCATCTCCTCTCCATCTAACCCCAGCCTCTTCGCAAAAGATAGCGAAACAAATGTGTGTGAGGCTCCAGAGTCGAACAAGATGATGCATCCACGCCATTCACTGGAAAGGTACCGGTGAGGATTGTGCCGCTCTTGCCGGCTTCTGCCTCATTGCAGACACTCAGTGTACCTCCCGTTCCGAGTGCACAGCCTAATTCATTGGCAAACTAATAAGTACTGGGTAACAACACGGTTGGTATACTTCAATAACTCACTTTATTCATTAACACTTCCTCTTTACAACATTGTTGGTTTACATGGTTGATATAACTTAACACATACATAACTTCCTTAACATATACTGGCTTAACACATTACAAAAGTATACAAGGCTTAGAATTGTCTGAAGGTCAAATTCAAACGTCCGGGTTTCATGTGTGTGGCATTGATCACTGCCGACGGTGCGGTATTCAGTTTGATCTTTCTGATGCCGTGATATAGCATCCTTGACTGCCCACCCATGATTAGTACATCTCCTGACTTTAGTATTAACTTCCTTGCGAGATCAGCACGCTTCTGCTCGCCATACACAAATACTGCGGTATCACCAATGGACCAAGACACCACGGGTACTCCCTTACTCAGAGACTCGGGTGACTCGTCCTTATCTTGGTGTAAACCTAACCGTCCACCTTTCTGGTAGAAGTTCACAATACACAAATCTGCTTCCACATTTGGAATTGATTCCGTTTCAACTTGTTGAGCAATTCCCACGGCGTGATTAACGACCGCACGGAACTCCTCTGGTATACTTGGTACCGTTGCTCCATCTTCAGCTCGCACTTCTTGATATGACTTGGTGTAAGGGTTCCAGTCCTTACCCATGCACATCATCTTCAATTGCATTCTTGATCCGTTCGGATATTCAGGTGTGTAGAAACCTCCAGGTTTAGCTCCAAGTTCGTCGCATCGTCTGATGATATGGACTTGTGCTTCCGGTGTCAGGTATCCACTTAAGAGTATCATACCTGGCTGGATAACCTGACATTGCTCCATTGGAAAGTCGGTGATGTTGATGGTGGTTTCTTCAGGGTTTGGTGTGGGTGGGATTGGATAACATATATTGAAGGTTCCTTTAAGTTTAGAATTACCTAATTAGGTGTCTTTCACACTATACTTTAACTCCTTACTCACATGATAATACACTTGAACTCACTAATACACACAAGCATGAAATGCGGTATGCAATCACTTTTTACATTCAACAGTTTAGGCGGTACCTGGTCTAGAAGAGGGCCCTGGCGCCTCAGACCGGTCCACCACATTCAGGGTGGCCTTGCTAGGTCCCGACCCCTTCCCCTTCTGGGAATCAGTATGCCTCTGATCAGTGGGTGGCTGGTTAGCCGTCTTCGGGCCATCAATAGTTGTTGTGGCCTTACCCTTCCACTGCCCCTTGGGCTTGTTGACTCTGCTGTTGGGGTTCCGGTAACACTCGTGGTCACGGTGACCCCACTTCTCGCAGTATCGACACTGCACCTCATTCCCTTTGCAGTCCTTGCCGGGGTGGTCTCCATTGCACCACTTACAGTAATAGTGGCGCTCCGGTCCAGAGCCCGTGCTAGCTGCTAACACAATACACACTCAGTACTTGTTTCACAACTTATCAACATACACATCAACTTACTACACATGATTAAACAATTACCCTTTGGTGGGTAAGAGCGTAGGGGCTTCGCCGCATAAGCATATGTGAGCTTCAGTGGCTCCTCAGCGGTGGTGGTTTGGGCTTGGCCCTTGTCACCCTGGTGCTGACTCTTCTGGGGCTGGGAATAAGGTTTCTTCTTCTTTCCTCCCCCATACCCCTGCGAACTCTGGCCCTCGCTCGTGGCCTTGCGCTTGTGCGCATTCTCCTCGTCCCTCAGACGGACGGTGATCTCCACCTTAGCAGCGGCATGATAGCACTCCTGTATTTAGGATGATCAGTCATGCCCCGCAATACATACTCACAAACTCACATTAATACTCACTTGTAGACTATACATATTCACATCACTCTTTACTTAAATTACCTGCAAGGTAGTATACTCAGCTGGCCCCATCCCATAGCGAAGACGGTGGCTGAGACCGTTGTAGAAACGGTTTACCAGCACCCGGTTCGAGTATCCCAGGTCCGGTAACAGGTGGACAAGGCCGGTGAAGGCAGTGTAGTACTCATCAACCGACACCTTGTCTCCCTGCCTCAGACTATCCAGCTCCAGGCGCTTGGCCTCTTGAACGTGCACGGGGTAGTATTTGGCTCGCAGCAGAGCCGTGTACTCCCTCCAGCCAAACTGAGGATCCGCCATCCGGTCCTCTCTCACAAGCTTCCACCAATTTTGTGCCGATCCCTTCAGGTAGTAAGCGGCAAGACGGACCTTAGCCTCTGAAGGTACAGCCAAGGTCTCGTAGGCGGTCTCCAACTCGGAGATGTACGCCTCCAACTTACGTGGGTCGGTCTCCCCATGAAATGAAGGGGGTCTCAGATCTGCCAATGCCTTGACCCAGTTGGTCTCTCGTGGCGGTGGCGGTGGTGGCTGAACTCCGGGCATCTGCCCCTGCTGGATCGCAGCTACAAGCTGGGGTACCATCTGGGCCACAGCGGCTGCTACAGCCTCAGCCATAACCTGAGCCGTAGTGTTCTCGCCCTGGTCACCCCCAGTACTAGTACCACTTCCGCGGCCTCTACCGCGCGGTCTACCTGACATCTGTATTCACATGAATATTCATTAGCAATATGCTTACACACTTATCGGTCCAACGGTTGTAACGCTTCCCGACAATAAGGTATCTCCACACTTAGTTAGTGGTTAACCTTTCCATAACTGATCACTTAGGTAACTGTAGTTAGGTTTCCTAACTCGGTATATTCCTAAGCTCGGTATTCTAGTCATCAGAGCGATACTTCGCTCTGATACCACTTTTTGTAACACCCCTAATACGCACATGATACTAAATGAAATCGCAGCGGAATTAAATACCTAAACAGTAACTAACGCTTCGGTGCTACAACGCCGTCAACCACCCACGTGATTGACAAGGCAGAATAAATACAATTGTACCGGTCTGATGATCAGACTCCCGAGCATGAAACTAAACCATAAATACATTATATACAATACCGAGTGTTTACATATCCGTAACTGTATAACATCACTGTAACTGCAACAACCAAAAGTATATAACGCCACAGGAGCACAGGCGCATCCCGGGCCAACATCCAAGATACAAAAGTAATCACATCCTAGGATCTAAAGCCACTCCGCTTCTTCGATCCTCATCCTAGTATAAGAAATATGGATCCCCCGAGGGGGTCAGCAACCCTTGGCTGGTATGGCTAACGCGCAGCCCATCGGCTACCGGGATACGCGCAGCTAATTGTCATGATAACATGGCATTTATTTACATACATAACATAACATAACATGGAGCATGGCATCAGTAGTGCACAGCTCATTATCACATACACGGTGGATCTTAGTTCCACAATAACAAACCACAAGGGTCAAATAACATAAGAGCCTAGAGAGTGATTCGCCCTCATGTTAAGCTCGTTAAACACACTCATTACCGTTCTGTTAGGCGAACGAGTAACTTAAGTCACAGATGGTTCGGATTTAGTGACCCGAACACACCACACAAACACAGGTTCCCACTAAACCGATCAAGTCAGAATAGGTAAGCTTTGGAAGAAGCTAGCGGAGATCGAACGCCAAATTAAGGTGAACAATCTTAACAACATAAGAGTCGAATCTGATTCAGATATCTACTCTTAACTTACATGCATGACCGGACAACCGGATTCCTCACTTCCCAGTTAACACTTGTTAGAAGTTCATGGTGGAACTTAACAACCAACACACAATAGGTGGTAAGTCATGTTAGACACACACAAGGGAATGAGTCACAACAATCACATCACAATAATATGAACAACTGTAAACTCATTACATGTTTAAATCTTATAACGTTGTAAACACACAGAAAACATACAACACACAAACCGGTGTAAACCGCTAGACAACAGACTGCAAGAAAACCATACCTTGGTCCTTGCCTCGTTTGGTTTCCTCCGTAGGTCACTCCTATACATAATTCAAGAACGTCGGTTAATTAACTTACTTAACCTCCAAATTTACTAAGTGTTTAACATAATTGTATGACATGTTTTAATGTCTATCTTACCCTAGGTTCCTTCATTATACACCCTAGGGTTAACTACATAAGTCACATTCTTTTTTTTTTTTTTTTTTACAATTTGGTCCGACCGGACTTGCCGACCGGACTTGCCTAAGTCCGGTCCATTCCAGTACCTTTTTACCGTTGGAAAATTCACTCCGACCGGACTTACATGTCCGGTCCTATGTCCGGTCGATTCCAGAGACTTATAACCCGTACAAAATTCATGCCGACCGGACTTGACAAGTCCGGTCCCATGTCCGGTCCATTCCAGAAACATTTTCCCCTCACAAAACACAGTCCGACCGGACTTGTAGGTCCGGTCCCTCAAGTCCGGTCGATTCCAGAAACATTTTCCGGTAGTGTAACAGGGCCCGACCGGGCTTGCAAGTCCGGTCGCAAGTCCGGTCTGCCCCAAATCCTTATTTTCCTTTTCACATTCAACTCCAAACTTTACCCCATATAACCTAGTACCCCCTAACCTATTTGGGCACTTCAAACACAACTTAAACCATCCTTAAACACTCACAAACTCTTTTTCTAATTCCTTAAACCTTTACTTATTTCTTCACAAAATTCCTAACACTTACAACATTTTACACTAGGTTTCTAAATGGTGTTTCTCACCTATGATAACTACTATCCCAAAATGTTTTCTTCTTATCTTAACATCATCTCCCAAGCATCATCTCTCACAACTAACTCCTTATATCATTCTTGAACTCTTTTCCTAATGTACACTTCTCCTTATTTGCCAAAGTTTGCCTAAGTCTTTACCTAAGTCCCAAAATGGCTTTGGTACATACTAAAATCTCAAGCTCATGCCTAAGTCCTTGTTACATCCCAAATCACCTTAATGCATGTTTCTTACACAAGAACAACACTTAACCATTTTAAATACTCCTTAACTTATCAAACTCATTTTAACACTTAGAACTTCACATTTGTTACCCAAATTTCGACATAGGTTCTCCTAAAACATTACTAAACCAAAACACATTGTTTTTACCAATAAACAACCAAGAACACTAAAAATCCATCAAGCACTTATTATACACAAACTTCACTCACAAGGCACTACATCACAATATAGTGCACAATTTAAATTGCATGGCACTTAGGCCCTTAAATGACATGGCTCTTAGGCCCTTAAAATGCACAAATCATAAACACTGAATTTCCACAATATATTTGCCTTTAACCTGCAAATACACTCAACAACACATATGCCTTTTACTAAGCTCTTGGGAACACTTTACTAAGTCATTCACCATTGGCTCTTTAGGTAGTTTTAATAAGCATTTATAAGCTCATTTCTCCTAAGGCATTAAAAAACATTAGGTTAGTAGATTTACCTCTTTTGCAAAATAACTTCTTTCTTGTTTCCTTTAGAAAACCGATAGAGTACTTGATTCTTTGACAAGTTCTAAACAATATACAAACATTATAATGAGTATTCAAGCTATAAGCTCCATCTCATTGTAAACCCTAGTTTTACATTGTTTCAAAAACATTAATGTAGTTGTTTTACCTTGCTCTTTGAAGAGAGTTTGAATATCTAGCAAGAGAGGACTCCACCTAGTCCATGAAGAGTTGGAATGAAGCTAGAACAAAGTCACATAAAAAGCTCCTTCAATGTATATTTTCGGACATGACAAAAACAAGGAGGAAATGAAGTTTTTATTTGAGATTCCTTACCTAGAAGCCAAGGTGAGTAACAATATGTAAAAATACAAGCTCAAGCTCCTTCAATGGAGAAACTCCATGGCACCGAAATGGTTGTCTTGGACTTTTGAAAAGATAGGAATGAAGAGCTTGATGAGAGGAAGAGATGGTGGTGTTTGTTTTTGATTTGGACAAGTGAGCAAGGTTTTACAAGAGATCAAAGTGGGAGTTTCAATGGGGTAGTGGTATTACCGTGAGAGAACAGCAAGAAGAAGGAAGAAGAGAGGTGGGAAACCGTGTGAGCAAGGAAAGAAATGAGAGAATGAAGATTGGTTTAACTTTAGAAGATATTTGTAGTTTAAAAGCAAATAGTACATTCTTAGTCATCATTATTTACTTAACAAATTAACAAGAGGGTGGTGAGTCACCAACCTTAGAAAACCGGCCCCTAAATATATGAGGGTAATATAGTCTTTGTTTGTCAATTTAATTACTTATACAAACATATGTTACAAAATAGCTTATAAAAGTTACTATTCATAAAACAAGGCACATAGAAGTGAAATTTTTGATTTCCCACTAATATAGACACCAAATGTGATATTATATAGTACACATATATATTTAAGAGTAATGATGGACATTAGCCACTCAAAACTCATTTACAAGACAATTTTTCAAAAATGTGCTTTAAGACTCCTTAAAGCACATTTTGTGTTTAAACTTGTTTTCAAGCTTGGTTTTCTTTGGTAATTGGTTTAATATGTTCATTAGTGTATAAATGAGGTCTTGGTAAGTTCATTAGGTCTTAACCAAGTTTATCCCAAGCTTAGAGCACATTTTGGCTCTTATTGACTTTAAAGCACATTTTGTGTTTCCTTTTGTTTAAATTTGTTTTCTAATGTTTCTAAGACTCTTTTTAGTCTTAATACACCATATTTAAGTGTTTAAACAATATATTAAGGTTTGGGGTATTTCAGGGTCCATGAATCTTGGTCTATTTTATCCAAAATTCACTAACTGCAATATTGTAGAATTTTTAGATGCAGACTATGTGGGTTCTATAACCGATCGAATGAGCACGTTAGGGACAACATTCTTTGCTGGATCATGTTTGATCGCATGGGGATTAAAGAAACAACAAAGTGTAGCGATCTCGATTGCTGAATCAGAATACATAGTTGTGGCAAGCTGTTGTGCTCAACTCTTATGGCTCAAACATCAAATTGGTGACTACTGTGTCAAAAAAGGTATGTTACCAATTATGTGTGATGATATTAGTGCCATATCTATCTCCAAAAATCCAGTACATCATTCTCGTACTAAGCACATTGACATTAGACATCATTTTCTTAGAGATTGTTGTGAAAAGGAATTATTTGCTTTAAAAGACATTTCAACCGAAAACCAACTAGCAGACATCTTTACCAAACCACTAGGTAGAGAAAGGTTCAACAAGATTGTTCATGATCTTGGAATGATATTCATTAATCACGATTAGGCTATCTTTTGACTCCCATGATCGGTCACCGACATGTGAGCAACACCTCAAGTATGTCGTTCAATGGTCAATGTACAGTTTAATGCAAGAAAGTTATGTCAAACGACTACTTGAAATAGATATGTCTAACATTTCACAAAAGTAAGGCTAGAATAGGAAGAGTGCAACGGATAGAAATAGGAAAACTTCAACAGATCGATGACAAACCGTCACGATCGTTGCCCGTTATGAATAGTACCGTGGGGACATGTCAGCGAGCGGATGAGGAACGGTCACCGATCGTTACTCGATATCTATAAAAGGGCGACGAGCGTTCCACTTTTGTCACACTATTGTCCTCACTTTCTCTAAATCTTTGAGCATACAATCGATTTTTTTCTCTCTTACAACACTCTAGTGAGCTTTGTGCTAAAGAACCCTCACCTCACAGCCTCGCTCAAGAACTCTCAATCGAAAAGTCTTAAAATCAAGAAATCCTGACAATCATGGCACCCAAAATCGCTCTCGCTCAAAGACCAAGGCTCTCCTAGGGATGTCAGCTAGAGAAAAGAAAGCGTAGACATACAGCCGACAAGTCCCATCAGAATGTCACCACGCCACCCACTCGCCTATCCAAACTAGAGGATAACCAACTTGTCCTTCGAGTCATGGATGAGGGAGAATTGCAGCTAGAAGAGGTAACCTATACAAGCACTCACCTACCCAAAATTCATAATCTCATTCTCTCCGGAAGTCTCAAACCTACAATTCTGCCTACTCAACCCCACAGAAAATCCGACCATGTCCTCTCCCGCTCCATCTCCCAAAACTTCAAAGACTACCACAAAACAGTCAAAAGCGAAAAATTCAAAAGTTTCAAAGAGCGAGAGACACTCAAGTGCTACCACAAGTCGCAACTCACGCCTTCAAACATAGCTAGAGAAAACAAGAAACATCATAGAAAGCCCACTCAACACCTCAAAGAGCCACTCGTAAACTCCACTTCACCGACGACGAGGAAGAAACTCCCACTACTGTCGTCGAGCAAATCTCTCATGGAGTGAAGAAGAAGAAGTCCAAAGTGACGAGAAGTCAGAAAAGGAACCCTCAGCAGAAGAGGAAGCTCAAGAAGTTAGTGTGAACGCACCGGATTCTCAGGAACAAGAAGAACCTCTCACTCAAGCTACACTACCGGTCGTCGAGCGGTCTTTAACTCCTCCCCGATCGAGTGGGAAGAAGAAGGCAATAGAGAGTTAGTCTCACCTGTCATTTTGACGCTCCAAGAGCGTCAACAGCTGAAGAAGGCTAAGGGCAACCAACAAATGGCTCCATCACCGCACGCTCAAGAGCTCGAGGAGCTCTTTCAATAAAAAAGAGCGGTCGCGAAGCCACAGCCACAACAATCGCTTAAGCGATTGAAGAAACTCAAGGAGCTGGAGCCAACCACGATCAAGGCTGAGAATGTCAACGACAAGTCCTGTCCCATCTTACCAAAGACGATGGACATGGAATTGATGGAGAAGATGGGTCTTGAACAGATCTTAGAGCTGCTGGAATTCCAAGGCTGGGTCGACTTCTTCTAGGAGCCTATCGCCATCTACACAGAGCTGCTCAAGGAGCACATGAGGCACCTAGGCCCCCTCCAGAGTGATGATGATAAGGACTACATCATCTCACAAGTTCAAGGAATCCACACCAACATCACGAAGTCTTGGATCTGCAAGACTTTCAACTTGGAGCCAGAGGGATTGGTTGTTCCCAAGGACACGACTAGGAATGACCTGGGCCATCAAGGAGGAAAAATGACCAACATGTTCAACATGGGGGCAACGATGAAAAAATTCCACGCCGTCTAAATGTTAATCCCCGACAGGGTTCTCTGCAACCTTCTCATCCACAACATCACCCCGAGGAATCAAAGAACCCACATCGTCAATACAAGATATGTGAGGCTTATGTACGCCCTAGGGACAAGGGAGAAGATAGACATCCCAACTATAATTCTACTCACCATTAAAGAGAGTAGATATGTCAACCAAGGGCTAGTACACGGGGGAATGGTCACCGCGGCACTACAGCAAAATGGAGTGGACACCAACAGCTTCCACGAGTGCTGGCAGACCGCTCAGGACTGCATATGCTCAGAGATGCTGTCCAAGATAGGGATCAAGACTCAAGGACAGAACCTGATGATCCCTCATAAGCCTGCCAAAAGCGAGGACTCACGGTCAGAGCCTCGACCACTTGCCAGAACCTCCACCCACAAGAGAAAGTGTCGTCTCTCACCAGTCCACGACAGGTCGGGGACTGGTTTGGATACTTCAGCTCGAGAGATTCTTTAGCATGTAAGAGTTACTCTTATAGCTGTGCAGGCTGACTCCCAAGAACCAAGTGTTCATCACATGGTTCAAGGAGCAATAGACTTCATAGATTCACGTCTATAGCCTGAGAGTTCTAAGTCTCTTAAAGACTCGAGTGAAGCTTGTGAGATATTGTAGTTCTTTCTTTTTGGTTAGATTTTTTTACTGTCATTGACTATATGTTTCAAATGTCAACCTTTGATATTAATCGAAATGCAACTGTTACGTTTTCTATTTTGAATGAAAATGTTGTTTACAAAAGACTTTATTGCATTGGCTGCCTCTTCCTTGATTAAAAATTACAAATGATCAAAGACATTTTGTCCCCATCATTCCACTAATCCACTCTTATAATGTGACACCTAAAAAGCCTACCACATAGACTGCAAAACACGGCACCTCATTTATTACATCTCACCGATCAGTCGCTGAACATATCCCCAAGCGTCTATAAAATCCTTGATCCCACTTTTACCACTCATAGTCATTTCTTCACCTCTCAAAACATGGAAAAAGAACCACAAAGTTCATCGAGATCAAATACTCAAACTATCTATTCCACCATCCATAAGATTATGTTCACCAAACACCCAAGGAAGTACGTTGCCTTAATTGATAGAAAACAATGATACGAATCTAACCCCGCAAACGGAATTGAAAACGGACTTCAAACGAGTCCTATAAATGAAAAATAAGCCTCGTCCGAACTTGTGTTCGGACATTGATGTTCGGACACAAGCCGAGAAGAAAACGTACTAAGAAATCCTGAGTGTCCGAACTTGTGTTCGGACATTGATGTTCGGACACAAGTCGAGAGTTTGAAAGCAAAAGGTAAAAGTGTCCGAACTTGTGTTCGGACATTGATGTTTGGACACAAGTCCAGAGTTAAACATATAGACGTCCGAACATGTGTCAGAACATGTAAGTTTGGACACAAGTTTCGATAAAAATCCAATACATGGTCCGAACATTGGTCCGAACATGTATGTTCAGACCAATGCCGAGACTTATAGTTCAGACCCATCCTTGCATGGTGTCCGAACATGTAAGTTCGGACAGATGTTCAGACACACTAAAACATTCATGGATAAAACACTCTCAGGGCCTGTCCGAACATGGATGTTCAGACGAAGGTTCGGACAGGTCCAGAATTACGAAAATCAGAACAAAAACAGAGTTAGAAAAAGGTACAGAATAACTACAAAACTGATGTCAATAGATAGTAAATGTATTTATAAGCACATATAGTAGAGGTTACCAAAGAAACACAGCGGAAACAACATTGAAATCAACACATAATCATCTAAAATTGAATTGTACTTGCCATGGAATAATATTGTAAGCATAATTAGCAAAAGTTTGACTTTAAACTGCAGCATAAAATCAATTAAACCAGGGCGTTACCGCCACACTCAACACCTGTTGAGTGCTCAGGCATTATTCAACATCTTAAAGGTAAATATCTCGAACCATTGTTGTAACACCCCTACATCGAACTTCACAACTAATTGAAATCGCAGCGGAATTAAACAGCTAAACAATAACTAAACGCTTCGGTGCTACAACACCGTCAACCACCCACGTGGTTAACAAGGCAGAACAAATACAAGTGTACCGGTTTGATGATCAGACTCCCAAGCATAGAACTAAACCATAATTACATCATATACAATACCGAGTATTTAATTACATTCCTTCACTGTAAACTCCCAATATACCATCACAGTAGTTTCAACGGAATCAAAATATAATGCCACGGGAGCACATGCGCATCCCGGGCTCAACATCCAAAATAACCCAAAAGTACAACTGCAGCCTAGAACCTACAGCCACTCTGCTTCCTCGATCCTCATCCTGCAGTAAAAATATGGAGCCCCCGAGGGGGTCAGCAACCCTTGGCTGGTATGGTTAACGCGCAGCCCATCGGCTACCGGGATACGCGCAACTAATTGTCATGATAACATGGCATTTATTTTAAACATAACATAATGAAATACCCCAAACCTTGGTATGTTGTTTAAACATTTACTAATAAATTATTAAGACTAAAAAGAGTCTTAGAAACATTAGTAAACAATTTAATGAATAGTAAATACAATTAATTGCCTAAAAGGCAATAAGGACAAAGTATGCTCTAGGCTTGGGATAATCTTGGTTAAGGCTGAATGAACTTACCAAGACCTTACTTATATATTAATAGGTCTATTAAATCAATTACCAAAGAAAACCGAGCTTGAAAACAAGTTAAAACACAAAATGTGCTTAAAGGAGTCATAAAGCACGTTTTTGAAAAATTGTCTTGTAAATGAGTTTTGAATGGCTAAATGTCCATCATTACTCTTTAATTAATATGTGTACTATTATGTGTCACATCTGGAAGTTTAAATTAATGGGAAAGTAAAAATTGCGTTTCTACGTGTCTTGTTTAGTGAATAGTAACTAAAATAAGCTAGTTTGTAACTTATGTCAATATAAGAAATTTAATTGATTAATAATGTGTAGGTAACCCCTTATATTTAAATGGGGGCGGTTTTGCTTATGGTGAGTCGTCACCCTTGCTTGCTGATTGAAACAAATAAATGAGTAAATAAGAGAGAGTACTATTTGCTTTATGTAAACAATAATATCCTTAAAAGCATTTGCAATCAGTGAGTTCTCTTCATTTCCTCCTTGCTGTCTCACGTAGCCAATTCCCTTCCTTTCTCTCCTTCACGATCGAACAGCACCAGCACCAACATACAACTTCAAATCCTTGTAACTTCTTGCTCACTTGTCCAAATCTAAAACCGAGACCACCGATCTCTTAGTTTCATCAAGCTCTTCGACTTAGTCCTTTCAAATCTTCAAGAGCTCCACTTTGGTGCCAAGAGGAATCTCCATGGAAGGAGCTTGAGTTCATCTTTTTACGTAGTGTTGTTCTCCTTTGCTTCAAGGTAAGGAAACTCAAAGAAAAATGGTGTTTCCTCCCTGTTTTACGTTAAGCAAAAATAGCTTAGAATTCCTTGGAAAATGAACGTACGTTGTCTACTGAAACTACCTAAAGAGCCAATGGTAAATGACTTAGAAAAATGTTCTAAAAATACTAGTAAAGGACATACGTACTGCTGTTGTATTTGCAGGTGAAAGGCAAATATATTGTGGGAAATTCAGTGTTTAAGATTATTGCATTTTAAGAGCCTAAGTGCTACGCAAATTTAAATTGTACACTATGTTGTTATGTGGTGTATATTTGATGAAGTTTGAGTATAAGAGTGTACGTAAAATCATTTGGGAAGCTATACATTTGATTGTGGTGTAAACAACTCACGCAGCAGGACATGAAAAATTGCAGTACGTCAAATTCTGTAGGTTGGGTCCGGGACCTAGGTCATGGTCATGTCCCGGACCATATGTCAAAAAAAGACCGTGAGTATACATAATTTTAGGTCCGGGACCTGGGTTAAGGTTAAGGACCCGGACCAAAGCATTTAAAAATGGCCGAGAGTGGTAATATGTTGTGGTCCGGGACTTAAGGGAAGTACAAGGTCCCGGACCACCCTGCTAAATACGCCGAAGGTTTTCCTAATGTGTTGGTCCGGGACTTAAGGTAAGGACCAAGTCCCGGACCACTCTAAAAATGTTGTTTAAGGTGTGAAATGATGTGTAATGATGGGGATTGATAAGTAATGATGTTATAAGGATGTTAAGGAGATGTAGGTGAGTTGTAATGACAATTTGGTGGGTGAAAGGTTAAGGCAAAATGGAAGAGAAAACAAGTTTTAAAATGCAAAGGTATTTAACTAGTTAACGGGGTTGAATCATGGTCTTTCGACGTTACACAAACATATTACCCAATGTTAATGAAGGTAACTTTAATGTACCAGTTGTTCGAGAGTTGTTCGAGGAACGTAAGTGGACATGGTAGAGTGGACTCCGGCGACAGGTATGGTTTTCTTGCAACCTGTGTCCTACCGGATTACACCGGCTGTATGCCAATGTGTTTTTCTGTGTGTTTGCCACCTTGTAAGATAAAACATGAAATGAGTTTATAGTAATTCATTATGTGGCGAATCTGGTCACCGATACCGTTTAACCTCAAATAGGTGTTAAACTTAGCTAACCAAATCTAGGTCACATGAGATATCGGTATTCGGAGTTAACGGCCCAACCTTGGGAACGTTCTAACCACGCTATGTGTGAGTTAGTGGGTATGGTTATGTTTGCAAGTGTGTGAACCTCCCTACTGCTTAACACGGTTGTGATACCGAATGGTGTTGTGGATGGTGATAGGTTCCATAATGGAGCCTTAACTACTTAATTATAAGTATATGTGTACTAATGGGGGGTGAGGAGTCCGGTCATGTTCCGGCCACGCGTGTGATGGACGGGAGTCGATGTCATACCCGGTTCGACTCTCTTGGGTTATGTTATGGTTGTTTACTCATGGGTTTCCAATCTTCCTTTAGCTGAACCAAAGCTTATATTACTGACTCACGTCGGGCCACAGGGGCATACAATGGTTGTACTTGTGTTTGTGTGGTGTTTTCGGGTCACCAAATCGATCCACCTTTAGGAAGGTTACTCGCACGGCTATAAGGACGGTAGCGAGTGTTATGTAGCGAGCTTAGTATGAGGTTGGCACAATCTCCGGGCTCATTATGTATGTTAACTATGGTGGAAGGTTCCAAGTGTGAACCATATTGTGTGTGTGTGTGTGTTAATGTTGTCAGGACTTTGGATGTGAAGTCCGGTTAATAATGGGAGGTATTCAAGGATAATTTGTCTGATGGGTAAATGTCGTCTGTTAAGGAAGTAACTCCGTTAAGAGGAGAGCCACTCTAGGGTTAAAGGAAACAATGTTGATTGGTTATGTGTGAATGTGTGGACGTTGTTGGTTGTTTGTTGAACCCTATAGTTGGTGTATGCAATGTGTTGTGTGTTGTTTATGGTTTACATGAAGGATTTAAATATAATCAACAGCATGCTAAGACGACAAATAGTTGTGCGTGGCCCGGTAGCATGCGGGCTGCGGGATTACCATACAGCAAAGGTGCTGAGCCCCTTGGGGGCCACCCTTTTCTCCTTTTTCTATTTCAGGTACAAGGAGCTGGAAGCCGTTCGAGAGTAGGACGGGGGGGGGTGGTAGATGTTGGTAATGGGTAGTCATGTAAATTGAGCAAGTGTGTAGGCGTAGTAAGACCGAAATTGTTATCGGCATTAGTTTGTAAATACTCGGTACAGTGGAAAGTGTATGAAAAATAATTGTTGGAAATGGAATAAGGGTTGTATTGTGTAGTTGCTCGGGGATCTAGTCCATCAGACTGATACAATGTGTATGTTGTAGCCTTGTTAGCCACGTGGGTGGTTAACGGCGTGTAACACCATTGAGATATGTAATGTAATGGGTCGAGATTTCCGCTGCAGTTCGATGTGGTGTGTACGGAGGCAGTGGGGGGTGTTACAAAAAGTGGGTATCAGAGCGAAGTATCGCTCTGATGACTGAATTACCGAGCCTGCCTAGGAAGTACCGAGTTAAGATTTTAGTACCTGGGGTTAAGGGTGAGTAAATAGCGTGAGAGGTACGCTAGTTAGGAACTACCAGTAAATACTGGAACCTACTATATCCATCCCGCCCTCCACAACCCCTATTTTATGACTTGGAAGGAATGCCAGAGAGATGGAAGTCCTCTTTACTCGGGAATACCGATCTGGCTGATTTTAAATGTCTGTATAAGTACGGAGAACCTGTCAATCGGTAGATCAGAAAGGAGAAAGGTGTGGATCCGAAGAGGTTCCCATTTTAACAATGCTGCCACATGAGGTAGCGAAAAGTGTAGTAGAATCTTATGCATGAGAAAATAGAATTTCCAGCAACCTGGGTCGACATGAGACAGTCGAGAACAACCGCTTGCAAAGCGCCAAGTGTGGCAACAGGCAAAAAGTGGGGTTAGTGAAGGGTAGTGAAAGCCCGAGACAAGTGTCTACGGGATGGCAATGTTAGTGGAATGGCACCAACGGTTACCAACCGACAAAGTGTAATACCCCAACCCGAAATCCAATAAACTGAACGGCGATCACTCCCAAATAAAATACAACTGCAGCGGAAATAAATACAACAACCGGGCGGTATTACAATGCCGTTGGCCACCCTTGTGACCAACAAGGCTAAGTCCAAATACAATCCTCAAATGTCACGGTCTGGAATACAGATACAACCCGAGATACTAGGAATCAAACTCAAAGTATAATACTGAAATAAACTTAACTAATAGTAGACTCCCAAAGCTTGGTCTACCCCACCTACACTCAGTGTGGTGATCTTCCTCAAACTTCAGGTACCTGAAAAATGGGGGTGCCCCCAAAGGGGCTCAGCAAACAATGCTGGTATGGAAAACGTGCAGCCCATCGTCTACCGGGCCACACCAACTACTTTGTCGAACACATGCAGTTCATTTTTATAAAGCTGTAAACAAACATAGTCTGATAATAACAAGTATCCATACAAGGACAATAATGTCACATAGAACAAGACACAGAAGGTCGAGTTAGCTGAACTGAAATTCTTTACTGATAGTCGGTCCACACAATGGGACTGACCGTTATAACTGAATATCTGAAATAGTGGAGGTATAGTGACCTCGTTATAGAGAAAGGTTGGGTATAAAAACCCCAGGAGATAACGTAGTTAAACCCTGAACTGAATGGCGTGGGAAATAAGAACCCACTAGAGGAATAAAGTCTTCCTCGAACTGAAGGGCATTTGAAACCCGGAAGGAATAGAGTCTTCCTCCCAACTGAATGTTCCGTCGCGACGTAGTAGGAGACGACCTGAGACAGGTACAACTCCCGTAGCATGCATGGCCAGATCCAACTGGGCTCCTCATTCTCGAAGTATATTTGTTAAGTGTCATATAAAGACATTAAACAAAAACACAATGTGTATTGTCAATTATCACGTTTAGGATAATGACGTTTGTTATAAAGTGAAGTTAGTGAGAGACTTGAGTACAAGTCCTCGGTATACTGAAACGCAGGTATTTAATCCACTGGTATAGTAGTGTTTGTATGCGTGGGACATACACGTTGTAGTCAGCAACAATCACGCACATAAAATAACACAAGTGTGCACAGAGTAAAAACAACATTTTACATTAATTATCTTGGTCGTTATTTCAAACAACAGATAGCACACAAGCCAGTGTAATCCGTTAGAAAACAGGTTGCAAGAATCCCATACCGTTCACCGTAGACTGTACTCGTTTAATTCCCGGTCAACGTCTGGTCAAACAAAGTCCTAGAATAGGATTAACTGAAAGGGTTAATTTATGTTACCCTTATATAATGATTCTATTGAATCTTTAACAAATCTCGTATTTGTTATTTCATGTGAGGTTTATTTCTTTTAATTACCTCATGATTTTATGTATAACTTATTTGTTATTCCTTTTTGATTATTTATAAATCCTTTAATGTACATATATGTATTCATATATTCATGTACTATATTTGTTGTTTATTTTAATTGTCTAAGTGACATAACAACTTATAATTTTCTTAACTATATTTATATGTCATACATGGACATAAGATTCTTATAGTTTTCATTATTGCTCCTTTAACCAAAGTAATAATCATTGGTTACTTTTAAATTCCTGATAACTATATAAGTCATAGTTTAAACTTCATAACTCCTTTAATCAAAATCTTTCTTTCTAATTCCTCCAAAAATCCATGTAGGACCTATATTTATTTTAATCTAAATTCTTACCCTTATATTTCGGTTATTCACAAAACATCCACATAAATTCATAAACTTTATATTAAATTCTAATCTCATTATATTATAGAGTTTTAACTTCTTATTTAGCTAAATTACAAACCACCATAACATTTTGGTATATAGCTTTTAAATATTATAACTCTAAAAATTACAACTTAGCCCCTAAATTCTCGGCTTTAATATTTATTTCTTATAATTACAATCTAACCACAAAATCTTATAACTTTACATAATGTCATGTAAACTATAGTTTTAATTTTAATTCTCCATAAATGCCGAATATATATATATAAATTCTTAAATTACCAAACTAACCCCAAAATAATTCGGCTTTGTCATTTATTTTTCCTTAATTACATTTTCACCCCAAAACTTTATAATAGTTTCTTAATAACTTATAAACTATAGTCTAAATACTTAATTTCTTAAAATTTCGAAAGTGGTCCTAATAATTCTCTTATTTATGAATTCGCCCACTAATAAATTCTAAACTTTCATAACATCTTTTATAAATTACATAATAGCCCAAAACTTTATGAAATGTACTTTTAAAAGTATTTAAATTATCTAAAATTCATAAACTTAATTCCTAACCTTATATTATATCATATATATTCCAAGAATACCCTTAACTCTCGGTTTTTATATTAACACACTAAACTTTGTAAAAATTACATTTAAACCACATAACTTAATTAATTAGCCATTTAAGCTCTAATAAAATATTTTAACTCACCAAACTTTATGGTATAAGTTTATATACCTAAGTAGGTCATTATACCTATTTAACACTAAAACAATTCGGCCATATTTATTTAGTGACCATATAGTATATAAAAGTGGATTTATATGTCATAATAACTATACATAAATTCATATGAGTCATATAACTATGTAAAAATTATTGTAATGTCTTATATTGATTCTTAGCCTAAAATAAAGCATTTTTGCCCTTGATAATTCGGCCTTAATTTATTTGTAACATAAGTAAATTTGTGACAAAAATGTGTCTTAAGGTAAATATTTTCTATATATGTTATAGATTATATTTTTGGCATATAATACCATATAGTTTCGGTTTTATATAACCTAGGAGATGTACATAATTTTTGTATAATTTTTAGAAGCTTAACAAAGCTTATAACATAAAGGTTTACTTAGTAAACTTACTTCTTAACAAAGGTGGTTAAGTGCTTGAACTCTTCTTGAATCTCCAAGCTTTCTCCAAGGTAATATTGATGCTCCACTTCGGTTATATGCAAGTGGTGAAGGAGTTTTAGGAGTTAGATCTTGAATAAAGATCTTAAGTAGATTTGTAAGTAGTTTACAAGAATTTACCTTAAGCTTTTTCTCCTTATATTTTCGTTCACCAAAGGTAGATGAAGAACAAACTTTCCTTCATGAAAATGAAGAAGAAAGAGCTTAGAAAAAGTAGAAGTAGAACTTGGTTACACATAAAATGTGCTTTAAGGATTTACAAGCATTAAGACTACCTTAAGATAACCTTGAGATGCTCCTTGGTTTAATGTTGGTTTGGACAACCTCCTTGGAGAACTAATTGATGTCGAACACTTGTTGTTAAGCTAGGAAGAGTTTTGCTTCAAGGCTTGACAAGAAATGCTAGGAAATTACCTTAATGATGAAGATAGAAGTTAAATCTCCATTAATGGACTTAAGAGCTTCAAAGGAAGAAGATGAAGCTAGAAGAGAGGAGAGAGCTTACCAAATTCGTAGGTGTGGAGTGCAAGAGGAAATGAGACCTAGCTCGTATAAGGTAGAAAATGCTCTTAAAATTTGATTTTTGTTTGTCAATTTTTAATGTCAATGACTATACTTTTCCTTAGTTTATTACCTTGATTATTGGCTCAATAAATGCCTCCTTTCCAGCATGAAAACCGGCCAGGTGGTGTGACTAAGCAAGAGTTGGAAAGACAATTATTTGGCTAGAAGACAAGGTAAGAAAAGGTGAGTATATTCCTTTGATTTTTCAATGCTACTGGCTTGTCTTCTTCTTCATGTGGAGTCACGAAATGGAGGTCTGAATGGAGCTCAAAAACGGCCAAGAAGAGCCAAGGAAGAAGCAAGGAAGGTACTTGCATAAGAAATCAAAAGGCAAAAAGAAAAAGGAATCTACTTTTGCTTTTAGCATTTGTTTGTATCTAGCTCACATGGCCTTGTTCCATGACCTAATTTCGACAGCTCTCTGGTCAAATGAGACCTACATACTTTGGCATTAAGTAATGTAACACATGGGATGATGAGTCATTGTTTTAAGCCTTTTATAAATTTTTAAAGCAAATTTTATACTAGTTTTTGCCCTTAAAATCGGCCCCTATAGAGCACCTTGTTGACTAGTCACACCAACTGATTTAGAAGTCATTTTAACCCTTTTTAAGATTACCAATTCGTGGCATGTCAAAAACTACAAGGTAATTGCGTAAAACGCATTTACGTGACACCCGAAGGTGTGTTTTTGTGCTCTAAGGAAATTTTGGGAAACCAATTGTTCTTATGAGTTCCAAGTGTTTGTAAACACTTATTATAGTAAATAAACATATACTAAGATGTTACATTGAGTTATATGGGGTTATATCAACCCGTGACATAATTTACGGGCCATCGGGACACTCCCGGGCCAAAAAGGAGCGCTAAGAAATCCTCCTTTGGTTTTTGCTGAATTTTGAGAAACCACTTCGTGGGTTCTCTTTAGAATGAATAATGATGTTAGGAACTCTAGGAATTAATTTTATAGGAGTTCGTGCCACCTCGGCACTCCTCCGGACTTTTCGTGCTTTAAGGAGCGGGGTGTGAGCACTCCCGAGCATTTTGCGTATTTGACTGAATATAGCTTAGGGAATATATTTGTATATTCATATAATAATTGTATGACCATTTAGTTTGAATATTAGAGGGTCATACAAGGTCATGTTTGACCATATGCTTCTAAGGCGTTTTAGCGTTTATGGGTGAAACGACTGTTTTTACGTAACGTTTTCATGCATGGGTTTGCATGCGTACGTGAAATGATTTATATTTGGATTATATTCCAATAAATAATGATTAATAATATTATTTAGATTTGGGGTATTTCAATCTACCCCCCTTAAAAAGGACTTCGCCCCGAAGTCTCATATTAAAGTATAAGGTTGTGGGGGAATCAAGTTCCACTAAGTATCCACAACTCAATCTAATTTTTAGGGATCAAGTCCCAAGTCTCTATATCCCTAAGTTCATAGTGTATATCAAATACAACAGAAATACTTGGAATGTCATAACATATACTTGCAGTGTAAAGCAAGGTAGTGAACACAATCACTTTCATTTCAAATGGTGCAGCGTAGTGCATATAATATTTCCATTGTAGTGTAATGAAGTACACACAATCAAGTAGAAGTACAAGGTACATTTAAGCACAGTGTTACACAAGAACACAAACAAGACAAGGTGTCACTGAAATGCACAAAAGTGCAACAACTGAAATGCACAAAAGTGCAATAACTGAAATGCACAAAAGTGCAACAACTGAAATGCACAAAAGCAACAAATGCAATGCACAAAGGTGCAACAAAGTGCACACTAAACTCAAAAATGAAAAAGGCTCTACCCCCCAAAAAAAGAAGGGGTACGCCCCCGTACCCTAGACTAAAGTGCCTAGTCGGTAAATAATGAGGGAAACTTCGCTCGCATATCAGCTTCGAGTTCCCATGTGGCCTCTTCCACATCGTGGTTCGACCAAAGAACCTTCACGAGGCTCACAGACTTGTTTCGAGTCTCTCGTGTCTTCCTATCTAAGATTCTTTGCGGTGTTTCCACATACCGCATTGTTGGTTCTAAAGAGAGTGTCTCTGGTTGTAGAACATGAGAAGGATGAGGCATGTATTTCTTAAGCTGAGACACGTGAAAAACATTGTGTACTTTGCCCAACTCGGCTGGCAAATCAAGTCGATATGCCACTAGGCCCACCCGCTCTATGATAGCGTAGGGTCCTACAAATTTCGGGCTTAGCTTGCCCTTCTGACCAAATCTGAATACACCCTTCATGGGTGAAACTCGTAGAAATACCTGGTCGCCAACGCGAACTCAAGGTCTCGTCGCCTCTCATCAGCATATGATTTCTGTCTGTCCTGTGCTGCTTTGCTTTCATTGTTTCTGATCTGCTGAACTTCTGCCTGGACTTGCTCCAAGTACTCAGGCCCAATGATGACGGTCTCACTAGACTCGTCCCAGCACAAAGGTGTGCGGCATGGTCTGCCATATAAAGCCTGAAAAGGTGACATCTGTATAGAGGCGTGATAGCTGTATTGTAAGCAAACTCGATGAGATGTAATCTATCTATCCAGCTGCCTGGAAGTCCAAGGCACATGCTCGTAGCATGTCCTCTAAGGTCTGAATAGTCCTCTCTGACTGACCATCTGTCTGAGGATGAAATGCTGTGCTAAGCTTCAACTCAGTGCCAAGTGCCTCGCGAGTAGCTCGCCAGTATCGTGAGAGAAATCTAGTGTCTCGATCTGAAACAATAGTCTTAGGTACTCCATGATGTCTGATAATCTCGTGCTCAAATAGTTCTGCTAACTTTGGCACTTTCCAAGTGTCCTTCATCGGATAAACCTAGCAACCTTAGTCAGTCGATCAACAACAACCCAAATCATATTAGGCCTCCTCTCGTAGGTGGTAGTCCCACCACGAAGTCCATGGAGATATCATAAAACTTCCACTCTGGAACTGGCATAGACTGCACCATACCTCCTGGTCGTCTATGTTCGAATTTCACTTTCTGACAAGTGAGACATCGAATCACATATTCTGTCACGTCGCCCTTCATACCACTCCACCAGAAATACCTCTTTAGATCTTTGTACATCTTAGAAGCTCCTGGATGGACAGATGTGGAAGAAGTGTGGGACTCTCGAAGAATATGCTCCTTATATCTGTGCTGTCTCTGGGAATACACAATCTCCCCTTCAATCTGATGAGTCCATCATCATGTAACTGGAACTCATACTTCCCACCTTCAAATGTACCGTCAGACAACTTCTGACTGATCTCCATCATTCGCTGATCACTCTGCTGTGTGCTACGTATGTCGTCCATAAGACTCGAGCTAGCCACAATGGCATTTAGGGAATGTGCTCGTCGACTCAGTGCGTCTGCTACAACATTAGCTTTCCCTTCCTTGTACTGCAAATCAATATCATAGTCCTTAAGAAATTCAACCCATCTTCTTTGTCTCATGTTTAACTCCTTTTGGGTGAATACATACTTCAAACTCTTGTGATCCGAATATACGGTCATCTGGACACCATACAGGTAGTGGCGCCAGATCTTCAAAGCAAAAACAATAGCTCCAAGCTCCAAGTCATGTGTGGGATAGTTTTCCTCATGTTTCTTCAACTGTCGGGAAGCGTAGGCGACTACTTCCCATTCTGCATGAGTACACACCCTAATCCCCTTCCTGATGCATCACAGTAAACTTCATAACCCTCTGTGCCTTCAGGGATAGTCAAAACTGGTGCTGATGTCAAAGCATTCTTCAGAAGCTCGAATGAGGTCTCACATTCAGTAGTCCATGTGAAAGGTGCGTCCTTCTTCATTAAGCTGGTCATAGGTTTGGCTATTTTGGAGAAGTCTCTGACAAACCTTCTGTAGTAACCTGCTAAACCAAGGAAACTCCTGATGTCCGTAACTGTCTTTGGCCTAGGCCAAGTGCGAACTGCTTCTATCTTTGCTGGATCCACTGCGATCCCAGCATCTGAGATAACATGTCCTAAAAAGGAAACTCTGTCCAACCAAAACTCACATTTGGAGAACTTAGCATAAAGCTGGTTCTCCCTTAGGATCTCAAGTACATGTCGGAGGTGACTCTCATGCTCTTCTCTTAGACTTTGAGTAAATTAGGATGTCATCGATGAATACAACCACGGTCTTATCCAACTGCTCTCTGAATAATCTGTTCATCAAATCCATGAAGACTGCAGGTGCATTTGACAAGCCAAAAGGCATAACTGTAAACTCATAGTGGCCATACCGTGTTCTGAATGCTGTCTTTTCTATGTCTTGCTCCCTGATGGGTATCTGATGGTAGCCTGATCTCAAATCGATCTTCGAAAACACTTTTGCTCCTCTCAACTGATCAAACAAATCATCAATCCGTGGTAGTGGATATTTATTCTTCACCGATACTGCATTAAGCTCCCTGTAATCAATACATAAACGAAGGCTTCCATCCTTCTTTTTCACAAAAAGCACTGGTGCTCCCCAAGGAGATACGCTAGGTCGTATGTATCCCTTGTCCAATAAATCTTTCAGCTGCTCCTTCAGCTCAGCCATCTCTGCTGGTGCCATACGGTACGGTGCCTTAGCTATGGGACCGGTACCTGGTAGTAATTCGATGGAGAACTCTACCTCTCTGGATGGCGGTAAGCCTGGAAGTTCCTTTGGAAAAATATCTGGAAAATCCGACACCACTGGCATAGCTGGATCAAAATCAGGGTCATGCTCTACATTCTGAACATAACATAAGATATACTTCCTTCTGCTTCCTGACGTGCTTGTACATGGACATAGCAGATATAACTTTTATCGATGGTGCTCTAGGGCTCTGACGGTAAGATACTGTCACTCCTGATGGGCTCTTAAGCAACAGTCTGCGCTCTGCACAAAGAATGCGGCCTCTGTGCCGCCCCAGCCAGTCCATCCCGGCTATAACATCGAATCCTAGACCTCTGAACTCAATAAGGTCAATAGGAAATTTCCTCCTTAATACTGATAGTGGCTCCTCTATAAAGACGAGTGCAACTGATCTTCTCCTTAGACGGGAGTGCCACCTTAAAATCAGGTAACTCTACTGCGTCTAGCCCCAACTTCCCCGCAAGCGTAGGCGAAACGAAAGTATGTGAGGCTCCGGAGTCGAACAGTACTAATGCATCCACTCCATAACCGGAAAGGTACCAGTGAGGATCGCGCCGCCCTTGCTGGCCTCCTCCTCAGTAAGTATACTTAAGGCACCTTCCGTCTCCTTAGCACAACCTAATAACAGAATCTGAGTAAGTACTTATATATGATGGGGTCTAAAGACATTCACTTTCACAAACAATAATGCTTCATTGATGAGATGATCTCCTTTTGATGTCCAAAAACAATTACAACACTAGTACTTTCTAAAGGTCAAACTTAATCTTCCTGGTCTCATGTGAGTGGTGTTTATCACTCCGAAGGTGCTGTGTTTAGCTTAATCCTTTTAATTCCATGGGGCAACCTTGACTTTCCACCCATTACAAAACATCTCCTGAACTCAATATATTTTCTTTGCAAGGTCCACACGCTTCTGCTCGCCATAAAGGAACTCTGCGTCATCTCCAATTGACAAAGATAATACTGGTATTCCCTGTTCAAGGGACCCTTTGTTTCATCATTGTCCTGGTGTAGTCCTAAACGGCCTCCTTCTTCTTATAGAAGTTGATGATACATAGATCAGCCCTTAGTTGGGAACTGGATCTTCTTCTAGCTGTTGAGCTGTATTAACTGCTTGTTCCACAATTGGTAAAAATTCTTCTGGGATTTTTGGCACTTGTGCTCCATCTCCATTTCTTGTATCTTGGTAGGTTTTGGTGTAAGGATTCCAATCCTTTCCTAAGCACATCATTTTCAGCTTCATTTTTGATCCTCCTGGAAATTCTGGAGTGTAGAACCCTCCTGGTCCTGCTCCCAATTCTTGACATTTTCTGATGATTGCAATTTGTGTCTCCGGTGTTAGGTATCCTTTGAGTAATATCAAACCTGGTTGGATAACCTTACATTGTTCGTTCCCTGGTTCTTGTACTTTGATAATGTTTTCTTCCAGGGAGGGCGGTGAGGGGATAGGAAAGCATATCTTATAGCTTCCTACGTGGTTTAAATTTTACTAGTGAGTCTTACTAATTCTTCCTACTCAATTAGGCAATCAAGGCATGCAGCACTCATTCACATCATCCATTGCTCAATAACAGGTTCACATGGTTTAGAATACCTGGGTTGGTAGAAGGACCAGCCTCATCTGAGCGGTCCATGACATGCAGGGCGGGTCCCGATGCTGGGCCCTTGCCCTTATACCCCTGAGCCTGGTTTGTTGGTGGAGGGCGAGTATCGCTAGCTCCATTCTTTGGCCGGGTTTGGCTTTGCTCCGGGCGGTAGTAGTCCTGCTCTCCGGGTTTCGGATGCACTCGAAAGCACGATGCCCGAGTATCTGACAGTAGCGGCACATGACTTTCTCCCCTTGGCAGTCCACGCGGGGGTGATCCTTTCCACACTGTTACTTACAGTTGAAACGGCGGACATACTTCTGGCCCGTGTTTGAGCCGGATCCAGAACCTAATACAACAAGGTCAATTATACATTCAAGGGTACTGAAGTAATCACAAAAGTTTCAATCTAACTGTCTGATTAGAGTGCCTACCCTTAGATGGGTAGGTTTTCGTGAGGTTGCTGCCGTGGGTCCTGACGTCCGTAGTTTGGTTCCTTGATAGGATGGGGTTTATTCCTTTTGTCCCTTCCTAGGGTTGGTCCCCCTTCTTGAGGTATCCTCATGTTGTCTCCTTCTGTAGGGTTCCCGAGTTCCCCTGTTGGCATCATCGCCACCAGGTCCGTCCTTCCTCTTTTGGGAGCTCAAAGCATCCCTTCTCTTACAAGTGATCTCCACTACGGAGGCAGCATGATAGCATTCCTGAAATCTCAAGTATTAATCTCCAATCTCCCACTGGGGGGTATAGTAGGTAATAAAATTTGGACTGGTTTATGTTCTCCTGTTTTACCTGCAAACTGGTAGGGATGATTGGTCCCATCCCAAACTGAAGTCGAGGGCTCAGTCCCCCGTAGAACCGGTCGACCAACACCTGGTCCGAGTATCCTATACCGGTGGGTAGTAGTCGGAGTAGTGAAGTAAACTTAGCATAATACTCATCAACGGTCATCTTTCCCGTCTGCTCCAATGCATCAAACTCCCTAGTCTTCACCATCCTGGTGTGGGCCGGGTAGTATTTGCCCCTAAGTAGTGCAGTGTAATGTCCCCAAGTAAAAGCTGGGTCATCCAGGGTGGTCGGCTTTCACCATGTTCCACCAATCTCTAGCTGCATCCTTCAGATAAAAGGCAGCAAGTCTTACTTTTTCCCTAGCTGGGACTGCAAGCGTCTCGAACGCTGTCTCCATCTCCATGATGTAGGTCTCTAAGTGAGCAGGGTCAGTCTGCCCCTTGAATGCAGTTGGCCTCAGATCAGCCAAACTCTTCACCCAGTCTCTCTCCCTGGGTGGTGGTGGTGGAGGTAGCTGCTGCTGCTGTCCAACCCCCGCCTGTGCAAATGCCTGAGCAATTAAGGTGGCAATGTCTGCCAGCCTGACGGATGGCTCCTCATCGGCCACCTGTCCGCGTCCTCCTCTTCCTGACATCTGCAGGATGTTGAGGTATATTAGACACTGAGGTCACTATCTTGGTCTTGGATAGTAGTCTAAGTAAAACTAACTTAAACTCCTTTCAATACTATCTCTCAACCCTTAACCTAAAGTATTAGATATCCTAATCTCGGTGTATCCTTGTATCCAGAGCGTAACTACGCTCTGATACCATTTTTGTAATACCCCAACCCGAAAAATCCAATAAACTGAACGGCGATCACTCCCAAATAAAATACAACTGCAGCGGAAATAAATACAACAACCGGGCGGTATTACAATGCCGTTGGCCACCCTTGTGACCAACAAGGCTAAGTCCAATACAATCCTCAAATGTCACGGTCTGGAATACAGATACAACCCGAGATACTAGGAATCAAACTCAAAAGTATAATACTGAAATAAACAATTAACTAATAGTAGACTCCCAAAGCTTGGTCTACCCCACCTACACTCAGTGTGGTGATCTCCTCAACTTCAGGTACCTGAAAAATGGGGTGCCCCAAAGGGGCTCAGCAAACAATGCTGGTATGGAAAACGTGCAGCCCATCGTCTACCGGGCCACACCAACTACTTTGTCGAACACATGCAGTTCATTTTTATAAAGCTTGTAAACAAGCATAGTCTGATAATAACAAGTATCCATACAAGGACAATAATGTCACATAGAACAAGACACAGAAGGTCGAGTTAGCTGAACTGAAATTCTTTACTGATAGTCGGTCCACACAATGGGACTGACCGTTATATGAATATCTGAAATAGTGGAGGTATAGTGACCTCGTTATAGAGAAAGGTTGGGTATAAAAACCCCAGGAGATAACGTAGTTAAACCCTGAACTGAATGGCGTGGGAAATAGAACCCACTAGAGGAATAAAGTCTTCCTCGAACTGAAGGGCATTTGAATCCCGGAAGGAATAGGTCTTCCTCCCAACTGAATGTTCCGTCGCGACGTAGTAGGAGACGACCTGAGACAGGTACAACTCCCGTAGCATGCATGGCCAGATCCAACTGGGCTCCTCATTCTCGAAGTATATATTTGTTAAGTGTCATATAAAGACATTAAACAAAAACACAATGTGTATTGTCAATTATCACGTTTAGGATAATGACGTTGTTATAAAGTGAAGTTAGTGAGAGACTTGAGTACAAGTCCTCGGTATACTGAAACGCAGGTATTTAATCCACTGGTATAGTAGTGTTTGTATGCGTGGGACATACACGTTGTAGTCAGCAACAATCACGCACATAAAATAAACAACAGTGCACAGAGTAAAACAACATTTTACAATAATTATCTTGGTCGTTATTTCAAACAACAGATAGCACACAAGCCAGTGTAATCCGTTAGAAAACAGGTTGGTTGCCAAGAATCCCATACCGTTCACCGTAGACTGTACTCGTTTAATTCCCGGTCAACGTCTGGTCAAACAAAGTCCTAGAATAGGATTACCTGAAAGGGTTAATTTATGTTACCCTTATATAATGATTCTATGAATCTTTTAACAAACTCGTATTTTGTTATTTCATGTGAGGTTTATTTCTTTTAATTACCTCATGATTTTATGTATAACTTATTTGTTATTCCTTTTGATTTATTTTAAATCCTTTAATGTACATATATGTATTATATTCATGTTGTATATTTGTTGTTTATTTTATTTGTCTAAGTGACATAACAACTTATAATTTTCTTAACTATATTTATATGTCATACATGGACATAAATTCTTATAGTTTTATTATTCTCCTTAACCAAAATAATAATTATTGGTTATCTTTAATTCCTTATAACTATATAAGCCATAGTTTAATTCATAATCCTTTAATCAAAATTCTTTCTTCTAATTCCTCCAAAATCCATGTAGGACCTATATTTATTTTAATCTAAATCTTACCTTATATTTCGGTTATTTACAAAACAACCACATAAATTCATAAACTTATATAAATTCTAATCTCATTATATATAGAGTTTTAACTTCTTATTTAGCTAAATTACAAAGCCACCATAATATTTGGTATATAGCTTTTAAATATTATAACTCTCAAAAATTACAACTTAGCCCCTTAAATCTCGGCTTAATAATTTATTTCTTATAATTACAATCTAACCACAAAATCTTATAACCTTTACATAATGTCATGTAAACTATAGTTTTAATTTTAATTCTCCATAAATGCCGAATATATATATAAAATTCTTAAATTACCAAACTAACCCAAAGAATTCGGCTTTGGTCTTGAACTTTCCATTAATTACATTTTCACCCCAAAACTTATAATAGTTCTTAATAACTTATAAACTATAGTTAAATATTTATTTCTTAAAATTTCGAAAGTGAACCTAATAATTCTCTTAATTATGAATTCGCCCACTAATAAATTCTAAACTTTCATAACAACTTTTATAAATTACATAATAGCCCAAAACTTTATAAAAAGTTATTTTAACACTTGTTTAAATTATCTAAAATTCATAAACTTAATTCCTAACCTTATATTATATCATATATATTCCAAAATACCCTTAGCTCTCGGTTTTTATATAAACACACTAAACTTTGTAAAAATTACATTTAAGCCACATAACTTAATTAATTAGCCATTTAAGCTCTAATAAAATATTTTTAACTCACCAAACTTTATGATATAAGTTTATATACCTAAGTAGGTCATTAAAACCTATTAACACTAAAACATTCGGCCATAATTTATTTAGTGACCATATAGTATATAAAAGTGGATTTATATGTCATAATAATTATACATAAATTCATGAGTCATATAACTCATGTAAAAATTATTGTAATGTCTTATATTGATTCTTAGCTAAAATAAGCATTTTTGCCCTTGATAATTCGGCCTTAATTATGTAACATAAATAAATTTGTGACACAAAAATGTGTCTTAAGGTAAATATTTTCTATATATGTTATAGATTATATTTTTGGCATATAAAACCATATAGTTTCGGTATTATTAACCTAGGAGATGTACATAATTTTTGTATAATTTTTAGAAGCTTAACAAAGCTTATAACATAAGGTTTACTTAGTAAACTTACTTCTTAACAAAGGTGGTTAAGTGCTTGAACTCTTCTTGAATCTCCAAGCTTTCTCCTAGGTAATTGATGCTCCTCTTCGGTTTTATGCAAGAGGTGAAGGAGTTTAGGAGTTAGATCTTGAATAAAGATCTTAAGTAGATTTGTAAGTAGTTTTACAAGATTTACCTTAGACTTTTCTCCTTATAATTTCGGCTCACCAAAGGTAGATGAAGAACAAGTTTTCCTTCATGAAAATGAAGAAGAAGAAAAGAGACTTAGAAGAAGTAGAACTTGGTTACACATAAAAATGTGCTTTAAGGATTTTCAAGCATTAAAACTACCTTAAGATAACCTTGAGATGCTCCTTGGTTTAATGTTGGTTTGGACAACCTCCTTGGAGAACTAATTGATGCCGAACACTTGTTGTTATGCTAGGAAGAGTTTTGCTTCAAGACTTGCCAAGAAATGCTAGGAATTACCTTAAAGATGAGATAGAAGTTAAAACTCCATTAATGGACTTAAGAGCTTCAAAGGAAGAAGATGAAGCTAGAAGAGAGAGGAGAGAGCTTACCCAATTCGTGGTGTGGAGTGCAAGGAGAGGAAATGAGACCAGCTCACGTATAAGGTAGAAGAAATGCCTTGGAATTTGATTTTGTTTTGTCAATTTTTAATGTCAAATGACTATACTTTTCCTTAGTTTATTACCTTGATTATTGGCTCAATAAATGCCTCCTTTCCAGCATGAAACCGGCCATGTGGTGTGACTAGGCAAGAGTTGGAAAGACAATTATTTGGCTAGAAGACAAGGTAAGAAAGGTGAGTATTCTTTGATTTTTCAATGACTTGGCTTGTCTTCTTCTTCATGTAGAGTCACGAAATGGAGGTCTGAATGGAGCTCAAAAACCGGCCAGAAGAGCCAAGGAAGAAGCAAGGAAGGTTACTTGCTTAAGAATCAAAAGGCAAAAAGAAAAAGGAATCTACTTTTTGCTTTTAGCATTTGTTTTGTTCTAGCTCACATGGCCTTGTTCCATGACCTAATTTCGACAGCTCTCTGGTCAAATGAGACCTACATACTTTGGCATTAAGTAATATAACACATGGGATGATGAGTCATCATGTTTTAAGCCTTTTATAAATTTTAAAGCAAATTTATACTAGTTTTTGCCCTAAAATCGGCCCCTATAGAGACCTTGTTGACTAGTCACACCAACTGATTTAGAAGGTCATTTTAACCCTTTTAAGATTACCAATTCGTGGCATGTCAAAAACTACAAGGTAATTGCGTAAAACGCATTTTCGTGACACCCGAAGGTGTGTTTTTGTGCTCTAAGGAAATTTTGGGAAACCAATTGTTCTTATGAGTTCCAAGTGTTTGTAAACACTTATTATAGTAAATAAACATATACTAAGATGTTACATTGAGTTATATGGGGTTATATCAACCCGTGACATAATTTACGGGCCATCGGGACACTCCCGGGCCAAAAGGAGCGCTAAGAAATCTCCTTTGGTTTTGCTGAATTTTGAGAAACCACTTCGTGGGTTCTCTTTAGAATGATAAATAATGATGTTAGGAACTCTAGGAATTAATTTTATAGGAGTTCGTGCCACCTCGGCACTCCTCCGGACTTTTCGTGCTTTAAGGAGCGGGTGTGAGCACTCCCGAGCATTTGCGTATTTGACTGAATATAGCTTAGGGAATATATTTGTATATTCATATAATAATTGTATGACCATTTAGTTTGAATATTAGAGGTCATACAAGGTCATGTTTGACCATATGCTTCTAAGGCGTTTTAGCGTTTATGGTGAAACGACTATTTTACGTAACGTTTTCATGCATGGGTTTGCATGCGTACGTGAAATGATTTATGTTGGATTATATTCCAATAAATAATGATTAATAATATTATTTAGATTGGGGTATTTCACAAAGGAACTACAACGTAGTACCCAAACAAGGAGACAAGTCTCGTAATCACGACAAAATGGTGGAAATGGGCTACGAAGAGGATACAATACAAACTAAAAAGGGTCTCCCAGAATGGGAAAACACCCTAGTAAATGATTATTAGAGGAGGACATTGAGCAGTTGTGCAGGAGGTTAGTTACCCAATTCGAGTATCCAAGTAAGGGCCCATAAGCTCACGAATACGTGCAGACAAAAACAGACCGCAGCCGGTACATGTTGAACCGCAGCCAGTTAACAGGGCGCACATTGCCGGGAAAGTGCAGCTATAACGGGCTGTTCGAAAAAAAAAAATTTACAACTACAAACTACTTAGTAAAGTACCCAGAAAGAAATTAAATGTGATCTTCGTAAACCAGGGAAAGGGCTTAAAGCCTAACCGTGTAAAGGGGGATATACCAGTCAGCAAGAAGGCAAGTGGGTTAAGGCAAGAAGGTGGTTGTGAAACCAGGAGAATTTTTCTTATTTCAAACTCGATTATTTCAAAAACTCTTTCTTCAAAACAATTCTCTTTTAAACCAATACTTCCTACCCTTCTTTCAACCAGATTTACCTTTGAATAACCGGACGGAAACCGGTGAACCAGAGGGTAGCAACCCGACGGATGGATGGAGTCAGAATAATATAACGGGATAAAACCTTCCCTGGAAGAGTCGGGAAGCACGGAATGTATATTGTCAGAGGACAATATAAGGGAGTTGACAACAGAATACTTCACCTAGGCGCGTGACGGACACTCGAGCGTACCAACTGTGTGTGGGACGACCGCACTCCGATAGGAGCATGTGGCCTGACAGACCACTTATGGGTTAGTCAGGTAAGTAGTAATGTATCAGTATGGTACCCCATATAGTATACAGTGGAGTCCGAAAACACGGGGAGTAGTCGACTCCATCTTACGGTCAGCAGTAAAGGTCAAACGAAGCAATGGATTACCATAAATGGTTGAAGTAAAGGAACCTAGTTAAAGAGATTAAAGGAAATGGTGAATTTGTTTAAGGAATATTTAAGAGTCAAGACGTGCGAAGAGCACGGATGGTTAAGTAAAGACATCACAATATGTCTTAGGAAGCTGAAGGAATGGACATGGTAACTGGAACGAATACCCAGCTAAGAAAGTAAGAAGGCGAAGTTTACTGAATGCACTCATAAGTGCGAGCCAGATGTAATGGCATGACCTAGTAACACCCAGGAGCTACCCTGAAAGGAGTGTTTGGATCAACAGTGGTGAACGGAATAACGTGACAGAAACGCAAGGGTCGAAACTAACACCCAGTTCAATCTTAAGGCGTCAGGAGGGACTCTGACATCTTGAAGGGACATCCCATGAAAGGCATGACGACCTGGTCATGGAGCCCAGTACAACCGTAAACCGTTGCAGTATTGTATAAAGAAGTAAAGGTATGTGAACAGCCTGCAGTGAGCAGAGCTTGAGGCAGTGGGCTTATAAGCACAAAAAAAAATGTGTTATGTAAATATGACTGATTGCAGAAGTATATGTCATACAAGTAATTAGAGCGGAGAACGAACCACTGCTTAAAGAGTGGGGATACCTCTAGATGTGGTGTGAAACGCGAGAGCGGTAGTGTGTGTGGATCAAGTTTAGGAAATATGTGGAGGATGGACCATGTTGTTATTACCCCAGGATGATTTGAATAAAATAATACGAAAGAAAGTGTTTGTAACAGTGGGTGTAGACAGGAAGAGTACTAAGTCTGATAGCCACCACCATAGGTGCGTGATGCTAAATGTGTAGCGAACAACGCTTAAGAAAATAAAGGCTCGAGAAATGGTGTATTCAGAAATCAGCCAAACAGGTGGCCAAAACCAGTGTAACGGCGGAAGCTAATATAATAACGGATGTAGTGTAAGTTGATGTTGTATAAGAAAATGAAAGAGGATACGGTGCGCAATAAGCGACCGTTGTATAAGTTTCGCTAAGTGATGATATGACAAATAAGCAGAGTTATAAGTTTAACCCAGTGGAGATACAACAGTAAGTTCTAACGAATAAGCTGGACAGTAAGCCAGTAGCCGGTATTAAGAGATAAGAATCTCAGTAAAAAGCAGTGTGAATTCCTATTGCAATCGCATGAGAGATTTACTGCCAAGAGTTACGCCTCTGCACTCTGTATGACTGAGTGTTTTGGTATTGCGTTTGCGCAGTAACGATCGAGTGAGATAGCTAGGAGTTGGAAGATGAAAATTGTGGAAGGCGAACAAAGAGAATTATAACACTATAAGACCGAGGCATATGAATGCAAGGTCATACTAATGGAAATGATACTGGTGCAGAACTAAATGCGGAAGCAGGACTGGCAATAAGTGACTACAGTACCATACTATCAAATATCGGTATGAAATATACCTCAGTGTGTAGGAAAATAACTGAGAGAGCACTACACATTAGGTAGTAGCTCAACCTCAACCGGCAGTAAGTCGAAAGGAATTGAGGCAATAATTGAGAAATAATAGCAGTATACACTGTAAATTGTTATGGAGGTAGATGAAAGTTTTGAAACTCGCCGAATTCGCTCAGGGTAAGAGATACCATGCGTCGGTTGAGAAACCATCATTTCCAAGATAAGGGTAATACATTAGAGATGTACAGTACAGTAACAGTAAAGAGTGGGGAAAACTAGCTCTATAATTATCGGAGTTGCGCAAAGAGGCCAGTGAGCCCATGCAGCAGATACCGAATATACATTGTGAATGCGAATAAATAGATAGTTATCAATGCCTAGAAGCCTTACAGGCCAGGACCGAAACCGGTAATGAGTTAGATAAACTCCAATGAGAATTCATGGTTAGGGACTAAACCGCCAATATGGCTAAGATCCCCAAACCAAACACAAAGTAAAATAAACCGCGTGGAGGTAAATCACTTCACGACGGGAGAACGTTATAAACCAGTGATTAACTGATTGATTACGTGGGTGTAATCCCTTTTAGGGGGGTAGAGCGTAAAGCCGCTTAGTGTGTTTTACGTACAAGTGTACGTGAACTATGTTGTGCATAGCATAAAAATAATTTGTTATGATGGTTGGCATGGTTAATAATTGGTTATGATGGTTGGTTTGGTTAAAGGGTGGTAATTGCGCACAGAAGATGCGAAAATACTATTGTGTAGGGTGACTACCTGGTAATGGTTGTGGGTAAGTACAAGTACTAAGGAGTAAATAAACTCCTGGGGAACTAAAGCCCCAATGGTGTGTGTTCGCATAATACCAAATGTAACACGGTTGTATGGTATTTTGATTAAAGACGTGTATATATATATAGTGTGGTGATTTATGAGGGGTATGAAACTGACATGGAAACCTAGTAAGTATTAGATTCCTTAGGTAACTTGAGTAAAGCGAATGGAGGTAATTGATAGACTAAGTTCTATCCTGGGAGATGTAATGATTATGACTAGAAGGATCAAAAGATAGAAAGTGGAATATGCTTGAATTAATTGTTTGTTGAAAATGAAGTGGGAGGTGGAACTTGATTTGCATGCGATCAAGGGAAGCCGAACACAAATTGGAGTGGAAGGATAGTTCAACACTGATGCTGATCACATCAGGGTTGGATGACTCTTGAAGCTCCCTACAAGTGGTCACAAATAACACCATTAAGAAAGGATGCAAAGAGCGTAAGTTGGACTTGGAGTTGTATTGAATTTTCAAAAGGGTTTTCAATTGGTATTTTCAAAACAGTGGATTGATATTTGAATAAAGGATCTTTTTTTGTTTACTAACCGGTAAAGGATATTTTTGTAGTACTTGCTCACGAGCTGAGGACGTATGAGCCTTTGTCTTCGGACCGGTGACATGAGAAGTACATATGTTAACAATTAAGTGAATGTTTTGATCTCCCAAAGGAAGGGGACCAGCAGGTTCCATCACGACCGGGTTCTGTGGGGATCACAGTGTATATGTACTCAACGGGGGACTCGAGCCCCTGAAGAGATGGAAAAGGTATTTCTATTTGTTATACGTGCTAAGGCATGTTGTATGATAGGTGTAATAAATGTTAATTTGACCATGAGTCTTGATGTGGTTCAGTTCTGAATTGATTATGTTACTTGGCCTATGAGTCCAAAGGTGGTCATGTTACCCAGACCTGAGAGTCTGAGGGTTGTTATGTGAGTACAATACTATAAAGTACCCGGACCATTGAGTCCGAGGTAATCATGTGAGAATGATATGTTATGGATGGATGTGTATGTGTACCCGACCTTCAAGTCCGAGGTTGTGGTGTAAGGTGTGTTGGTTATGGAAGTGTTTTTTATACAAGTAATTCCCGTATTCTAAACCAATGAATGTGTGGGAAGTGTGAACTTCGGGGACGAAGTTTCTTTAAGGGGGGTAGACTGAAATACCCCAAACCTTGGTATGTTGTTTAAACATTTACTAATAAATTATTAAGACTAAAAAGAGTCTTAGAAACATTAGTAAACAATTTAATGAATAGTAAATACAATTAATTGCCTAAAAGGCAATAAGGACAAAGTATGCTCTAGGCTTGGGATAATCTGGTAAGGCTGAATGAAACTTACCAAGACCTTACTTATATATTAATAGGTCTATTAAATCAATTCAAAGAAAACCGAGCTTGAAAACAAGTTAAAACACAAAATGTGCTTAAAGGAGTCATAAAGCACGTTTTTGAAAAATTGTCTTGTAAATGAGTTTTGAATGGCTAAATGTCCATCATTACTCTTTAATTAATATGTGTACTATATGTGTCACATCTGGAAGTTTAAAATTAATGGGAAAGTAAAAATTGTGTTTCTACGTGTCTTGTTTTAGTGAATAGTAAACTAAAATAAGCTAGTTTGTAACTTATGTCAATATAAGAAATTTAATTGATTAATAATGTATAGGTAACCCCTTATTTAAATGGGGGCGGTTTTGCTTATGGTGAGTCGTCCCCTTGCTTGCTGATTGAACAAATAAATGAGTAAATAAGAGAGAGTACTATTTGCTTTATGTAAACAATAAATATCCTTAAAAGCATTGCAATCAGTGAGTTCTCTTCATCCTCCTCCTTGCTGTCTCACGTAGCCAATTCCCTTCCTTTCTCTCCTTCATACGATCGAACAGCACCAGCACCAACATACAACTCAAATCCTTGTAACTTCTTGCTCACTTGTCCAAATCTAAAAACCGAGACCACCGATCTCTTAGTTTCATCATCAAGCTCTTCGACTTAGTCCTTTCAAATCTTCAAGAGCTCCACTTGGTGCCAAGAGGAATCTCCATGGAAGGAGCTTGAGTTCATCTTTTTACGTAGTGTTGTTCTCCTTTGCTTCAAGGTAAGGAAACTCAAAGAAAAATGGGTTTCCTCCCTGTTTTACGTTAAGCAAAAATAGCTTAGAATTCCTTGGAAATGAACGTACGTTGTCTACTGAAACTACCTAAAGAGCCAATGGTAAATGACTTAGAAAAATGTTCTCAAAAGACTAGTAAAGGACATACGTACTGCTGTTGTATTTGCAGGTGAAAGGCAAATATATTGTGGGAAATTCAGTGTTTAGATTATTGCATTTTAAGAGCCTAAGTGCTACGCAAATTTAAATTGTACACTATGTTGTTATGTGGTGTATATTTGATGAAGTTTTGAGTATAAGAGTGTACGTAAAATCATTTGGGAAGCTATACATTGAGGGGTTGTAAACAACTCACGCAGCAGGACATGAAAATTGCAGTACGTCAAATTCTGTAGGTGGGTCCGGGACCTAGGTCATGGGTCATGTCCCGGACCATATGTCAAAAAAAAGACCATGAGTTATACATAATTTAGGTCCGGGACCTGGGTTAAGGTTAAGGACCCGGACCAAGCATTAAAAATGGCCGAGAGAGTGGTAATATGTTGTGGTCCGGGACTTAAGGGAAGTACAAGGTCCCGGACCACCCTGCTAAATACGCCGAAGGTTTCCTAATGTGTTGGTCCGGGACTTAAGGTAAGGACCAAGTCCCGGACCACTCTAAAAATGTTGTTTAAGGTGTGAAAATGATGTGTAATGATGGGGATTGATAAGTAATGATGTTATAAGGATGTTAAGGATATGTTAGGTGAGTTGTAATGACAATTTGGTGGGTGAAAGGTTAAGGCAAAATGGAAGAGAAAAACAAGTTTTAAAATGCAAAGGTATTTAACTAGTTAACGTGGTTGAATCATGGTCTTTAACGTTACACAAACATATTACCCAATGTAATGAAGGTAACTTTAATGTACCAATTGTTCGAGAGTTGTTCGAGGAACGTAAGTGGACATGGTAGAGTGGACTCCGGCGACAGGTATGGTTTTCTGCAACCTGGTCCTACCGGATTACACCGGCTTGTAGCCAATGTGTTTTTCGTGTGTTGCCACCTTGTAAGATTAAAACATGAAATGAGTTTATAGTAATTCATTTATGTGGCGAATCTGGTCACCGATACCGTTTTAACCTCAAATAGGTGTTAAACCTTAGCTAACCAAATCTAGGTACACATGAGATATCGGTAATTCGGAGTTAACGGCCCAACCTTGGGAACGTTCTAACCACGGCTATGTGTGAGTTAGTGGTGTAGGTTATTGTTTGCAAGTGTGTGAACCTCCCTTACATGCTTAACACGGTTGTGATACCGAATGGTGTGTGGATGGGTAGGTTCCATAATGGAGTCTTAACTACTTAATTATAAGTATATGTGTACTAATGGGGGGGGTGAGGAGTCCGGTCATGTTCCGGCCACGGGCGTGTGATGGACGAGAGTCGATGTCATACCCGGTTCGACTCTCTTGTGTGTTATGGTTGTTGTTACTCATTGGGTTTCCAATCTTCCCTTTAGCTTAACCAAAGCTATATTACTGACTCACGTCGGGCCACAGGGGCATACAATGGTGTACTTGTGTGTGGTGGTTGTTTTCGGGTCACCAAATCCGATCCACCTTTAGGAAGGTTACTCGCACGGCTATAAGGACGGTAGCGAGTGTTATGTAGCGAGCTTAGTATGAGGTTGGCTACAATCTCCGGGCTCATTATGTATGTTAACTATGGTGGAAGGTTCCAAGTGTGAACCATATTGTGGGTTGTGTGTTAATGTTGTCATGGACTTTGGATGTGAATTCCGGTTAATAATGGGAGGTATTCAAGGATAATTTGTCTGATGGGTAAATGTCGTCTGTTAAGGAAGTAACTCCGTTAAGAGGAGAGCCACTCTAGGGTTAAAGGAAACAATGTGATTGGTTATGTGTGAATGTGTGGACGTGTTGGTTGTTTGTTGAACCCTATAGTTGGGTGTATGCAATGTGTTGTTGGTTTATGGTTTACATGAAGGATTTAAATATAATCAACAGCATGCTAAGACGACAAATAGTTGTGCGTGGCCCGGTAGCATGCGGGCTGCGGGATTACCATACCAGCAAAGGTGCTGAGCCCCTTGGGGGCCACCTTTTTCCTTTTTCTATTTCAGGTACAAGGAGCTGGAAGCCGTTCGAGAGTAGGACGGGGTAGATGTTTGTACATGGGTAGTCATGTAAATTGAGCAAGTGTTGTAGGCGTAGTAAGACCGAAATTGTTATCGGCATTAGTTTGTAAATACTCGGTACAGTTGAAATGTGTATGAAAAAAATTGTTGGAAATGGAATAAGGGTTGTATTGTGTAGTTGCTCGGGGATCTAGTCCATCAGACCGATACAATGTGTATGTGTAGCCTTGTTAGCCACGTGGGGTGGTTAACGGCGTGTAACACCATTGAGATATGTAATGTAATGGGTCGAGATTTCCGCTGCAGTTCGATGTGGTGTGTACGGAGGCAGTGGGGGGGGTTTACACATAACATAACATAAAAATGTGGCATAGCGTTATTATTGCATAGCACAACATCACAACATAGTGGATACTCTTTCCACAATCACAAACAAGAAGGTTAACAACAAAGAAGCCTAAAGAATGATTCACTCTCATGTTAAGCTCGTTACACACACTCATTACCGTTCTGTTATTCGAACGAGTAACTTAAGTCACAGATGGTTCGGATATAGTGACCCGAAACACACCCACAAACACATGTTCCCACTAAACCGATCATAAGTCAGAATAGGTAAGCTTTGGAGGAAGCTTAGCGGGAGATCGAACGCCAAATTAAGGAGAACAATCTTAACAACATAAGAGTCGAATCTGATTCAGATATCTACTCTTAAACTTACATGCATGACCGGACAACCGGATTCCTCACTTCCCAGTTAGCACTTGTTAGAAGTTCAACGGTGGAACTTAACAAATAATTCACATCGAGTGGTAAGTCATGTTAGACACACACAGGGAAATGAGCACATCACAACATCACAATAATATGAACAACTGTAAACTCATTACATGATTTAGTCTTATAACGTCATAAACAACAAAAAAATAAACAACACACAAGCCGGTGTAAACCGGTAGGCAACAGACTGCAAGAAAAACCATACCTTGGCCTTGCTTCGATTGATTTCCACCGTAGGCACTCCTATACATGTTTAAGAATGTCGGTTAATTATTACTTACTTAAACTTACTAAATGTTTAACATGATTGTATGACATGTTTTAATGCCAACTAATCCTTCATTACCTACATTATACCCCTAGGGTTAACTACATTAGCCACACTCTTACTTTTTTTTATATAAATTTTGGTCTGTCCGACCCACCGTCCGACCACAACTGGGTCGGACCCTTCCAGTGATTTTCGGGTTTGAAAAACTTAACTTGTCTGACCCATGTCCGACCCAACCATCTGGGTCGGACCATTCCAGAGATTTCATCGTCTTTTGAACATACACGTCCGAACATGTCCGACTCACTCGACTGGGTCGGACCATTACAGAACATTTACCGCCTTACAAAACACCCACGTCTGACCCATGTCCGACTCACTCGACTGGGTCGGACCATTCCAGAACATTTACCGTCCTTCAAAAACACGACCGTCCGACCCATGTCCGACCCAAGTCCTCTGGGTCGGACTGTTCCAGAACATTTACTGACGTCTAACAGAGGCTGTCCGACCCAAACTTGGGTCGGACCCCTGGGTCGGACGCCACCAAAAACTTGCCCAAACTTTGTCAAATCTTCACCAAACTTCTCCTTAAGCCTCCTAATGTTTTCTAACATCATTTGGTACACTTAAACCCTCATACAACATCCATAAAATTCATTATCTATCTCCTTAAACACTTACTCATTCCATACCGAAATTCCTAACCCTTATGTTAGTTTCTCCTTGGTTCTCTAGTGGTGTTTCATACCTATAATGATCACTTATGCCAAAATACTCCCTCACCACAACAACATCATCTCTCAAGCATCTATTCTCACAACTAACTCCTTATGTCATTCTTGAAATCCTTTTTCAAGTTTACACTTTTCTCCTTGTTCACCAAAGTTTGCATAAATCTTAACACAAGTCTAAATGACTTTGGTGTATCCCAAAACATTCATTTGCATTATAAAATCCTCTAGAACATTGCCTAGACCCTTTTTACATCTTTAAACACCTTAAGCATGCTTCTTCCACTAGTTGAACACTTAACCATTCTAAACATTTCCTAACTTACCAAACTCATTTTAAACCCTTAGAACTTCTTGTTTCTACCTAAATTTTGACATGAACTCTCCTAGAACATTAGTAACCCAAACACATTGTTTTCACCATTAAACTACCAAGAACACTAAAAACATCAAACACATTCTTATACCAAAACTTCACTCATATAGCACTACATCACAATATAGTGCATAATTAAAATTGCATGGCACTTAGGCCCTTAAATAACATGGCTCTTAGGCCCTTAAGATGCATAAATCATAAACACTGAATTCCCACATTATATTTGCCTTTGACCTGCAAATACACTCAACAACACATATGCCTTTTACTAAGCCTTAAGAACATTTTACTAAGTCATCATCATTGGCTCCTTAGATCATTTTAATAAGCAATACAAGCTCATTTCTCCTAAGACTTTAAACCACATTAGGTTAGCACATTACCTCTTTTCCTCACAAACTTCTATCTTGTTTCCTTGATTAAAATCGGTAATGATGTTTGGTTTGCTTATCAACTTCTAAACAATATACAAACAATATAATGAGTATTCAAGCTTTAAGCTTCATCTCATTGTAAACCCTAGATTATACATTGTTTTAGAAACATTAAGATAATTGTTTTACCTTAAAACTTGAAGAGAGTTTGAATATATATCAAGAGAGGACTCCACCTAGTCCATGAAAGGTTGGAATGAAGCTAGACAAAGCAACATAATGAGCACCATTAATGGTGATCCGGTCAAGGTAAAAACATGGAAGAAACTCATTTTTTTCTTTGAGATTCCTTACCTAGAAGCAAAGGAGATCAATAATATGTAGAAAACATAAGCTCAAGCACCATCAATGGTGGAACTCCATGGCACCGAAATGGTGGTCTTGAAGTTTTGAGAAGATAGGAATGAAGAGCTTGATGAGAGGAAGAGAATGGTGGTGTTTGTTTTGATTTGGTTAAGTGAGCTAGGAGATAATGACATGGAAGATGGAGTTTGGTGGTGTACTATTGCAAACCGTAAATGGAGAATGAAGAAGAAGAGGTAGAAGAAGAGCTTGGGAGGCCTGTGAAATGAAGAGAAATGAGGAGAATGAAGATTGGTTTGCTTTTTAGAAGATATTTATACATTAAAGCAAATAGTAACTTAAGAGTCATCTTTATTTACTTAGCAAGTTAACAAGAGTGGTGAGTCACCACACTAAAAAAAAACCGGCCCCTAGATTATAACAAGGGTATTTAGTCTTTGATGACTCATTTAATACTTATAACAAACATATGTTACAACTAGCTTATTAAAGTCACTATTCATAAAATAAGGCACATAGAAGTGAAATTTTTGATTTCCCATTGATATAGACCTCAAAATGTGATACTATATAGTACACATGTTAATTAAAGAGTAATGATGGATATTTAGCCATTTCAAAAACTCATTTACAAGGCAATTTTTAAAAATGTGCTTTAAGACTCCTTAAAGCACATTGTGTTTTAACTTGTTTGCAAGCTTGGTTTTCTTTGCTAATTGGTTTATATGTTCATTAGTTTATAAAACAAGGTCTTGGTAAGTTCACTAGGTCTCAACCAAGCTTATCCCAAGCTTAGAGCACATTTTGGCCTTTATTGACCTTAAAGCACATTTGTGTTTTCTATCGTTTAAATTGTTTACTAATGTTTCTAAGACTCTTTTTAGTCTTAATATACCAGTTCAAATGTTTAAACAACATACTAAGTTTGGGGGTATTTCAATCTACCCCCCTTAAAAGAACTTTGTCCTCAAGTTCACACTTCCATATATCCTAAATATTAGAACACGGGAATACATATAAACAATACTTCCATACAATATTAGCCAAACACACTTACATAACATTGGACACAAAGTCCATACAACATCATTCAACACAACGGTCTTGTAACATAACAACATAACATAGACGATGTATTTAAATACACATCATACACAAATAACCGAAACGGCTCTACCCCCCTTAAAATAGGGGTACGCCCGTACCCTATACACTTAAACACTAAGAAGTAAACAATGACGGGTACTTGCCGTCATCTTATCTTCCAGCTCCCAAGTGGCCTCCTCAACACGTCCTGGTTAGAACAAAGAACCTTCACCAGTCTCACAGACTTATGGCGAGTGTCTCGAGTCTTAGTATCCAGAATCCGTACAGGAGTCTCCACTGATCGCATGGTCGGCTCTAAGGTTATCCTTTCAGGCTGAAGCATATGAGACGGATGAGACATATACTTCTTCAACTGGGACACATGAAATACATCATGTACCTTGCCCAGCTCGGCGGGTGGGAGATCAAGTCTGTAAGCTACCGGGCCGATCACGCTCCGTCACAACACAAGGCCCCACATATTTTGGGCTCAACTTGCCTTTATGGCCAAAATGAAATACTCCCTTCATGGGGGATACTCTTAAAAATACCTGATCGCCCACGGCGAACTCCAGGTCACGTCTGCACACATCTACGTACGACTTCTGTCAATGAGCTGCTTCATGTTAGCCCGGATCTGGCGAACTTTGCCTGAACTTGTTCTAGATACTCTGGTCCTATAATGACCGTCTCACTCGACTCATCGCAGCATAATGGCGTGCGGCATGGTCTACCGTACAAAGCCTGGAAAGGAGACATCTGATCGAAGCATGGTAACTGTGTTGTAGCTAAACTTGATCAGATGTAACTTGTCAATCCAGCGGGTCTGAAAGTCAAGTGCACATGCACGTAACATATCCTCAAGGGTCTGGATGGTGCCACTCACTTTGGCCATCTGTCTGTGGGTGAAACGCTGTTGTACTCAATTTCAGTTCGGTACCCAGTGCTTCTCGTGAGACTTCCAATACCTCGATAAGAATCTGGTATCTCTGTCAGATACAATCGTTTTCGGTACCCATGATGTCTTACAATCTCTCTGTCGAAGAGTTCTGCCAGTTTTGCCACTTTCCAGGTGTCCTTCATCGGTATGAATCGAGCCACTTGGTCAGTCGGTCAACAACAACCCAAATCATATTCAGACCTCCCCTTGTAGGCGGAAGCCCTACTACGAAGTCCATAGAAATATCATGGAACTTCCACTCAGGCACGGGCATTGGCTGTACCATACCACCAGGCCGTCGGTGCTCAAACTTGACCTTCGGGACAAGTGAGACACCTCAACACATAGTCATTCACATCCTTTTTCATTCCAGTCCATCAAAAATATCTTTTCTTACCCTTATACATCTTTGAAGCTCCGGGGTGAATCGAAATAGTAAGTAAGTAAGTAGTAGAACAATGGGATTCACTCAATATGCGCTCCTTCAACTCAGCGCTACTCCTCGGTATACACAGTCGGCCATTAAGCCTAATCAGGTCATCATCGTGGAGTCTGAAGTCGTACTTCTGACCCTCGAATGTGCCATCATTAAGCTTCTGTCTAATCCCATCATATACTGATCCGTCATCTGAGCACTCCGCCACCTTTTAAAACAAGCCAGTATGAGAGACTAGCGAATGGAGGAGTGTGCTCGGTGACTCAAATGCGTCAGCTACCACATTTGCCTTACCCTCTTTGTACGTAGATTAATGTCGTAGTCATTTAGAAACTCAACCCACCTTCTTTGCCTCATGTTCAACTCCTTCTGAGTGAACAAGTACTTTAAACTTTTGTGGTCCGAATAAAGTCACACTTACCCCATACAAATAATGTCGCCATATCTTCAGTGAGAAGAAGACAATGGACACCCAATTCTAAGTCTGGGTAGGTAGTTCTCCTCATGCTCTTCAGCTGTTGGGAGGCGTAAGACGACCTTCCCGTGTTGCATCAACACACAACCCATACCTCTGCCTGATGCGTCGCAATAGACCTCAAAACCATCTGGACCGTCTGGTATAGTCCGGATGGTGCAGATGTTTAGAGCAAACCTTGAGACTCTGAAAAGAACTCTCACAGTGATTGTCCACTCGAATGGTGCATCCTTCTCATTAAGGAAGTCATCGGCTTCGAGGACACTGGAGAAGTCCTTCACAAACCTCTATAATAAACCTGCCAGGACCGAGGAAGCTCCTGATATCGGTAACTGTCTTCGGCCTAGGCCAGGTGCGCACTGCATCAATCTTTGCCGGATCAACAGCGATCCTGGCCTCAGAAATCACATGACCAAGAAAGGATACTTGGTTAACCAAAACTCACACTTCGAAAATTTAGCATACAAATGATTCCTCCTCAATGTTTGTAACACATTCTCAGGTGGCTTTCATGCTCACCCTCGATTTTGAGTACACAAGAATATCATCGATGAAGACTACCACTGACTTGTCCAACTGATCTTGGAACAAGCGGTTCATTAAATCCATGAACTCGCTGGTGCATTGGATAAACCAACGGCATAACCGTAAACTCATAATGTCCATACTAGTTTGAATGCTGTTCTTCTCATGTCACTGTCACGGATGGCAATCTGATGGTATCCGGATCGTAGAATCTATCTTAGAGAATACGAATGACGCTCCCCTCAACTATCAAATAAATCGTCGATGCATGGTAAAGGTAACGGTTCTTCACCGTAACTGCATTCAGTCTCGATAGTCAATACACAGGTGAAGACTACCGTCCTACTTCTTCAAGAAGAGGACGGCGCTCCCCATGGGATGAAAGCTTTAGGGCGGATAAATCCCTGTAGAGTAGGTCTCTCAGCTGCTCCTGAGCTCTGTCATCTCGCTGGAGCCATATGATAGGGCGCCTTCGCAATTGGTCCGGTGCCCGGAACCAAATCAATTTCAAACTCTACTTCCCGTGCTGGCCTGCATGCCCGGCTGTTTCCTTAGGAAATACATCAGGAAACTCCGACACTACCGGCACATCAGGACTAAACTCTGGATCTCTCTCTATGTTCTGGACATAGCAGAGGTATACATCACTCTCGTCGTAGTTCACGACACATTGCCATGGCGCGTGTGTGATGATCTGAGTCGAAGGCTCCCTGGGCCTCTGGCGGTAAGATATAGTAACCCCAGATGGACTCCGAAGAAGCAGAGATGCTCGGCACACAGGATTCTGCCCTGTACCGCTCCAACCAGTTCATTCCTGACCATCACATCAAAAACCAAGTCGTCGAACTCTATCAAGCGATCGGAAACCTTCACCTCTGATTCGTACAACAACATCTCGGTATGGTAGCGGGTACACCTGATCCGCTCTTTCGACGGGAGAGTGACTAGAAAGTCTGGCATCTCATCACCGTCTAAACCCCAGCCTCTTCGCAAAAGATAGCGAAATAAATGTGTGTGAGGCCCGGAGTCGAAACAACCAGACGAAGCGGTCACGCCATTGACTGGAAAGGTACTGCAGACGTTATATGTGAGTGGTTTAAGTGGTTGTAATTAAAATTAAAGAAAAGAATTAAAAACCCAAAATAAACGTGGGCTTGCAACAAATCCCGGGTCGCAGTAGTATAGTGAAATGTAAGCGACCGGAATACGAACCACGGGACTAATGTACATATTATAGTACCTAAGCGTGCACAAAGAGGGGGGATTAATTGACTTGTTAAAATATAAATAAAAACAGTTAACAAAATGAACTAAGTAAGCAGATTAACTAAACGGGACTGGTTCAGATTATATTATTGCTCCTTCAGCTATTCCTACAGGTTTAATTATAATGTTTGGCAAAATTCCTTAAATTATCCTAAGGACTAAGTCATAGCCTCATAAGAACTCGTTACCAGAAATGCTCGGTCTAATCAAGGTTCGAGCACTCTTATGTAAACGGACATTAAATTCCAGGAAATATAATTGCATCTGAAAAAATACTAACTCATTAAATCATAATAGAGCTTTCTCCAGATTTAGGCTTAATCAAACATATCTATTTATCACCTGGTCTGATCAAAATTAGACTTAGCAAGCAATTAATAAACTCAGGACAGTTATTAAAAAGGCGAGAGATGAGCTTTAAGCGTAACAAACTTCATTAAATTAAAGCCAAAGTAAAAACATTGCATAATAAATACAGAACATAATAATTATTCCAAAGCGTACATAAACTAGGCCTAACATATTAAATAGATAGACAGAGACAAGAGTAATAGAAATCATCCGTAATCACTCGGCTCACTCTGCTATTTTGTGTACGTAGGCTAGAGTGGATTCGTGGAATGTAAAATAAATAAAACGGTGTGATTTGAAGGCGGAAGGAGAGAAATGAGATGGTGTGTGAGTTGGAACTCAGAGGAACCACGGAAGGAGCCTCCGGAAGGACACTCAGTAAGGACGAACGAGGCTCGTATTTATAGAGAAGAAGAACAGAGCAGCAGCTCATTAGCTCCACTCATTGAGCTCGTTGATTGCAGCTCCCCATTGATTGCAGCTATGATTGCGCAGGGGACAAAGCGAAAAGCGAGCGTGATTTCTGGTAGGCGCCGGCTCAAGTTATGACCGAGTGGGCTAGAAGATACCCAGTTAATTTCTACACATGACAGTGTCGTAGATAGAGTAGCGGTCTCCTCTATCGTCTCCGCCACAATAACAAGCGGTACTCTCTATTCTTGTCCCCGCGGTTGCGTTAGGGTTGTCCGCCTTCATAAGGAGGCGGGTACTGTCTATGTTGTCCGCCGGATCCTGAAAGGAGGCGGTCGCTATTGTTTCTCCTCCTTGTGTCTCGTCCGCCGTTATGTGGCGAGAGTGGTCCGCCCTTAATGGGCGGCTGCCTGGCAATTCATGCGGTGCGTGTTGTTCTTTCTCACGTGACCAATCTGTAATCCCTTATAAAACATATGTTATGTTTTAGGTATTTTCCTACAATTTAACACATAAACATACATCAGTACAATATAACAACATATTTATAGGAAAAACCTAGATAAGTGAGAGAACATTCTAAAAATGCTACAATAATAAGGTGATTAAACCCTAAAAAGTTATATGTTTTGCACTTATCAGGTACCGGTGAGGATTGTGCCGTCTTGCCGGCTTTGCCTCATTGCAGACACTCAGTATAAACATCCCGTTCGAGAGCACAAGGCCTAATTCATGGCCAAACTAATAAGTATGGGGTAACAACACGGTGCTATACTTCAACAAACTTCACTTTTATTCATTAACACACTCTTCTTACAGTATACGTTGGTTTACACTGTTGACATAACAAACATAATTATTAATATCATTAAACATACACTGGCTTAACACAAAAGACAACACAGAATTCATACAAGGCTTTTAAAACTGTCTGAAGCGTTTAAATTCAAAACGTCCGGGTTTCAGGTGTGCTGGCGTTGATAACTGCCGACGGTGCGGGGTATTAAGTGATTTTGATCTTCCTGATGCCATGATATAGCATCCTGGACTGCACACCCATGATTAACACATCTCCTGATTTTAGTACTAGTTCTTTGCGAGATCAGCACGCGTTATGCTCGCCATTATATAAACACTGAGGTATCACCAAATGGACAAGACACACACGGTGGTACCCCTACTTAGAGACTCGGGTGACTCGTCCTTATCTTGTGTAAACCTAATCGTCCACCTTTTTGGTAGAAGTTCACGAACCCAAAATCCGCCTTAAACATTGGAATAGAATCCGTTTCAACTTGCTGAGCAATTCCCACGGCGTGGTTAACGACCACAAAAGGAACTCATCAGGTATCTTCGGACAATTGCTACCGCTTCAGCTCGCACTTCTTGATATGTCTTGGTGTAAGGATTCTAATCCTTACACATGCCACTAATCTTCAATTTCATTCTCGATCAGTTCGGGTATTCAGGGGTGTAGAAACCTCCAGGTTTTTGCTCAAGTTCATTGCATCGTATGATGATATGGACTTGTGCTTCCCGGGTGTCAGGTATCCCATTTAGATATCACACCTGGCGGTGGATAACCTGACTTGCTCCATGATAAGTCGGTGATGTTGATGGTTGGTTTTCTTCTGGGTTTGGTGTGGGTGGGATTGGATAACATATATTGAAGGTTCCTTTAATTTAGAATTACCTAATCAGGTGACTTTCACACTATACTTTAACTCTTTACTCGCATAATAACACACTTGGACTCACTAATACACACATGCATGTTGGGCAAAATAGTAGTTAATTATCTTGCTAACTATGGGCAGTGAACCCAATCTTTGTAGTAACAACAAGGTCGTATCCACAGAGACTTCGCAACTATTTAATTAATTATCCAGTTTAGTAATGTACAAAAAGAGAAATAAAAAGTGCATAAAATGTAAATTGGGTTTAGCCAGAGGCAAGCTTGATTTTTAGGATTAGTACAGAATAATAAATACAGTAAATAAAGTAATGGATGGAAAAAGGTATCGTAGGATAGCGGGGGAATTTCCTAAATTACCTAAACAATTTTATAATCCTGTCTTATTTATTTATTGTCTATTAGAGTTAATAATTGTCAGTTACGAACTCTTATTAATAGCCTCAGTATTTTCCTGCTCAATCCGGAGTGTAATACCAAGGTTAATTCCTTGTGGTACTTTGACTATCTCAAAATCATATTTTGATAGTTACCCAAATAAATGCAGTAGTTTGTCACGCTAAAGCATTTAACAATATTTGCTGAAAGGAATTAAAACAAGTTTAATAAGTGAAACAGGTGATAAATATTTATTTAAGTACAGACAATAATTATAATCCTAATTTGCTCTTATTTTGTCTGTTTAAGAATTTATCTTGTGGCCTTCCTAAATCATAGATAAGGACAACTCTAATTAATTCAATAGACTTTTTACAATCAGAAAAAGTCTAAAATCATTAATTAGCTTTAAGCAGAATTCTTTTAATAACAGCGATGGATTTTATCTACTAATCAAGGAGATAATATCTAACGTTTGCCTTTCTTTGTGGTCTATTCTCAGATTTACAAAATCATTGAAATAAGAGAAACCGTAAATGCATAAAAATGATCAGTTGTTAAGCATTTAATAATTTAGAGAGACAAAACAAATATTTTAAGCAAACTTGGTATTAATAATAAGTCTGAGTTAATTGGGGTCAAACCCCATCCTAGGATACGAGTAAAATCACTCAGACATTAACAGTAATAAAAAGAAAGCAGAGTTCCATTAATTTGGAGACTGCCGGCGGAGACTGGACTGCAATCTCTTCTGCTCCAGCTCCATTTTCTTCTCTTCTTCTTATCGTGCTTCTGCTTCGTGGTGGAGTGAAGAATGAAAATAAAATGGAGAAGTGGAAGATAAGAGGATGGAATGGATCGTAGGTGTGGAAATGTGATGAACGGTGATACTGTGGTCTGCTTTGGATTGTGAGGAAGGATGGTTTTTTGAGCAGAAGGCTCGTGTGTTTATAGAGGAAGTGAAGGTTTGAAGATAGACAGACGTGTGAGCAAGTTGAGGAATGGATTGAGGCGGTGAAAAGAGCTGGATAGGATTGCTCACTGATTGCTCATTTATTGCAGGGGACAGAGTGCTGAACGCGTGAGAGATTTAGGTAGGCGGTGCGGGAGTAGATGGATAGCGGAGGCAAGTTGCAAATGGCGAAGACGGGCGAAGAAGAAAACTGGCGCGCGACTGATTATTAGTCACGACCGCCTCCTGTCCTTGGTGTCGCGCTCCTTGACCGCCCCAATATAGGCGGTTTGCCTATTGTGTCCGCCTCTTGACCGCCCCAATATAGGCGGTTGCCTATTGGTGTCCGCCTCTGTATTTAGGCGGTTCCTCAGCGGTTTCTTTGTGACCGTGACCTATTTTCCTTCAAACTTCGACGGCTCTAGATTCTTCGTTTGGGCTCCGTTTTCTGAGCCTTTGCGTCTATGCGTCCGTCTCTTTGTCTACTTTACTCCCAGCTTGGTTTTCCTCATGTTTAAACCAATAAATTTGTGAGATAAACAATAAACATAAACTAGAGGAAAACTTAACCGAAGTGGAGAAATGAGCAAGAAAAGTGTTATATAATATATGAAATACACCTATAAAACATGCTCATTTGGACACTTATCACACCCCCACACTTATCTTTTTACTTGTCCTCAAGAAAAACCATGTACCCAAACACGTAGGGAATGCTCATATTAACAAATACTATTATGAAGGTAGGATAAGAGAGTCAATAGTACATGATATTAAACTTTTTAGAGGAGTGTGATCCATCACCTACTGGTGGCATAGGTGTACTCAGGGGCAAAAAAAAATTAGAGTTTCGGGGTATGATCCGGAGTACTTCAATCTTCTTGATTTAAGGTGACTTTGAGAACTTTTACCATGGCCAACTTCTCTCAAGAATGGGCATTGAGGAAAACAAAAGGAAAAATAGAATTATGCATTTGTTTCACTTTTGCATAAGAGATGAGAAGATAATATGTAGGCATTAAGCCATCGTATTTTTAAGAACACTCAACTCTCTTTGTTGGTTACCAATGGTGTCTCGCAAGTCCCTTATTTATTTATTTTTTTTCTTTTCTTTTCTTTTGACAGAGAAGCACCCCTTAGCAATCCTAAGAAAGAGAGACAGAAAGAACCCTGAGTAATAAAAATCCAACCATTCAGATCATTTGGTCACACGGCATAAAAATGCTCCTCAAAGTAATCAAAATTTTAAAATTTTAGTACATTTATACCATTTATCCCATTTATCCCACAATTCATAACAATTTTATTCTTAAGAGAACAACCCACAATAAAGGGTCCATGATATTGAATTTGAACAAACGCAAGATAAGCAGAGAGATTAAGCTTTTAGCATAAAATGTCACCGAAAAGGGCACACTCCCCCACACTTAATTTGAACAATGTCCTCACTGTTCACTGAACGAAAACAAGGAAGGTTTCAGAAGACCTTTTCGGTAATAGATAAATAGAGAGAACACAAAGCTCACGAATATTCATTTAAGCACATAAACGCTCCTCTGCAGTTTTTTATTAAATAAAAGCATAATTAAAGAACTGGTACTCCCCTGAGATTATTTTGCTAGCGTTATAGGAGTTCCCCCACACTTGAGCTTCAGCCTCAAGTAGCGTAGCTTGGTTGCGGTGTAGACATGAAATTGTACCTGCATAAGACACTAGAAGCAACCATACTACAAACGGGTTAAGAGTTAGCAAAAACAAAATTTAAAGAGATCCTGAAAATTTAAAAGAGCATAAAAGCAAATAAAATAAAGTTTTATCCGGGTTGCCTCCCGGGAAGCTGCCCTTCTTTAACGTCTTTGTCTAGACCCCTACTTCGTTATCCTGGATCAAAAATATAAGTAGATAACAGCTCTGCCAGGAAAACGAAGTTAGCAGTAATTAAAGCAAACCACCTGGATCAAACACAAACATTACTTCGACAAATATAATAGGAAAATGAATACTCCACAAAACCTGGTGTTTGAGGAGGTACTTTTGCCGGTAGCGTAGTTCTAACAGAATCAGGTGTGATTGGCTTTGCTTCCTCAAATTGGAAGATGTAAAAATCCTCCTCTTGTTGTTGAGGCTTATGGTAAAAGCCTTGATGGTAATCAACGTCAGAGGGAAGTGGCTCCTTGAAATTGATTATAGCACTCTCTTCTGATGGCTCGGAGGGAGGTGGCATCTCCCTTCTCAAGGTTGAGGATGTGTCCACCCTCATCTTCTGGGTAGAGCACGGAGAAGGAGGGGAAAAAGTAGTTGACTTCAGAGGGAGGAAACTCCATGAAGTCCAAGGAGAAACTCTCTTCTGAGGGGTTGTCTTCATAATCAAGCTGATGGTTGTTTGGTAATGGATTCTCTAATTCAATAAGGGAGGAGGTGGAGAGTAGCTTACGTCCTTAGCAGGTTGTTCCTCCTCATGAACCACTTCATTCAGTTGTTGAAGCGGTTGTTCCATGCGTTCGATCTGATCTAGCGTTCTTTGCTGGATCCTTTCAAACTTTGAGGTAAAATTTGCCATCATTTCCCTTAAAATGGCGTTGTCTCTCTCTATTGCAACCATAGGACAATGGGAACTTTCATGGTCTCCTCCACACTCTTGGCACACAAAGATGGGGATAGGCTTGAGAGATGACTTGTAATCCTCCAAGAGAGCTCTCAATTCAGCATTTGGGTCTGAACATTGGGGGCTTTCATGGTACTCTCCGCACCATTGACAGACACTCCATTGATTGTAGTCCTCTGCGCCACAGGGGTAACTATACCAATCTCCTGCTTGATCGTAGTGACCATCCATCAGAATTAAGTACCTTAAAAAAAGAAATAAAAATTTATACAAAAAAGGCAAATAACAGAAATAAAAGAAAAACTAAACAGATAATAAACCAGATAGTTGGACCGAAGTCCCCGGCAACGGCGCCAAAAACTTGTTGGGCAAAATAGTAGTTAAATTATCTTGCTAACTATGGGCAGTGAACCCAATCTTTGTAGTACAACAAGGTCGTATCCACAGAGACTTCGCAACTATTTAATTAATTATCCAGTTTAGTAAATGTACAAAAAGATAAATAAAAGTGCATAAAATGTAAATTGGGGGTTTAGCCAGAGGCAAGCTTGATTTTTAGGATTAGTACAGAAATAATAAATACAGTAAAATAAAGTAAATGGATGGAAAAAGGTATCGTAGGATAGCGGGGGAATTTCCTAAATTACCTAAACAATTTTATAATCCTGTCTTAATTATTTATTGTCTATTAGAGTTAATAATTGTCAGTTACGAACTCTTATTAATAGCCTCAGTATTTTCCTGCTCAATCCGGAGTGTAAATACCAAGGTTAATTCCTTTGTGGTACTTTGACTATCTCAAAATCATATGTTGATAGTTACCAAATAAATGCAGTAGTTTGTCACGCTAAAGCATTTAACAATATTTGCTGAAAGGAATTAAAACAAGTTTAATAAGTGAAACAGGTGATAAATATTTATTTAAGTACAGACAATAATTATAATCCTAATTTGCTCTTATTTGTCTGTTTAAGAATTTATCTTGTGGCCTTCCTAAATCATAGATAAGGACAACTCTTAATTAATTCAATAGACTTTTTACAATCAGAAAAAGTCTAAAATCATTAATTAGCTTTAAGCAAGAATTCTTTTAATAACAGCGATGGATTTTATCTGCTAATCAAGGAGATAATATCTAACGTTTGCCTTTCTTTGTGGTCTATTCTCAGATTTACAAAATCATTGAAATAAGAGAAACCGTAAATGCATAAAAATGATCAGTTGTTAAGCATTTAATAATTTAGAGAGACAAAACAAATATTTATAAGCAAACTTGGTATTAATAATAAGTCTGAGTTAATTGGGGTCAAACCCCATCCTAGGATACGAGTAAAATCACTCAGACATTAACAGTAATAAAAAAAGAGCAGAGTTAGCCATTAATTTGGAGACTGCCGGCGGAGACTGGACTGCAATTCTCTTCTGCTCCAGCTCCCTTTTCTTCTCTTCTTCTTATCGTGCTTCTGCTTCGTGGTGGAGTGAAGAATGAAAATAAAATGGAGAAGTGGAAGATAAGAGGATGGAATGGATCGTAGGTGTGGAAATGTGATGAACGGTGATACTGTGGTCTGCTTTGGATTGTGAGGAAGGGATGTGTTTTTGAGCAGAAGGCTCGTGTGTTTATATAGAGGAAGTGAAGGTTTGAAGATAGACAGACGTGTGAGCAAGTTGAGGAATGGATTGAGGCGGTGAAAAGAGCTGGATAGGATTTGCTCACTGATTGCTCATTTATTGCAGGGGACAGAGTGCTGGAACACGTGAGAGATTTAAGGTAGGCGGTGCGGGAGTAGATGGATAGCGGAGGCAAGTTGCAGATGGCGAAGACGGGCGAAGAAGAAAACTGGCGCGTGACTGATTATTAGTCACGACCGCCTCCTGTCCTTGGTGTCCGCCTCCTTGACCACCCCAATATAGGCGGTTGCCTATTGGTGTCCGCCTCTTGACCGCCCCAATATAGGCGGTTGCCTATTGGTGTCCGCCTCTGTATTTAGGCGGTTCCTCAGGCGGTTCCTTTGTGACCGTGACCTATTTTCCTTCAAACTTCGACCGGCTCTAGATTCTTCGTTTGGGCTCCGTTTTCTGAGCCGTTTGCGTCTATGTGTCTGTCTCTTTGTCTACTTTACTCCCAGCTTGGTTTTCCTCATGTTAAACCAATAAATTTGTGAGATAAACAATAAAACATAAACTAGAGGAAAACTAACCGAAGTGGAGAAATGAGCAAGAAAAGTGTTAATATAATATATGAAATACACCTAGACCTGGCAATTTTAACCCAACCCGAAACCCAACCCGAACCCAACCCAATTTTTTGTGGGTTAGGGTCCTAATTATTGACCCATTTATTTTTTGGGTTGGGTTAGGGTAAGACCCTAATTTTTTGGGTTGGGTTAGGGTAGTGATCTAAACCCACGACCCAACCCAAAACCCGAAATATATTTATAAATAATAAAAATATAAATTACTTTTGTATATAAAATTATTTTAAGACCAAATAATACTTAGCCCAGAATTTTTTAGCTATTGGCTCACCTGGCCAGCCAAACCTTAGCACAAGGTTAAAAACCTTAATGTTTTACGGTGCGGTGCAGCAGACTCACATATCCAGTCCAGGTGCCACTGTTCATCTAGGCCGAAGGTTTGTTTTTCTTTCCTCATGTTTTTCTTTCTCATGCATCACAGCATTCTCGTCTCTTCCTCTCCACCTTTTCACATTCTTCTGTCTCTATTTTCTTTTGACAATAGCAAGATAGTATATTGATTTCTGGATAAGCATGCTCATATACTTGTTTGACTATACTGGCAATTGTCATCTTGAAGTGCTTCTTGTTGATGTGATTATGTAGGTAGGATTCTCAAAATCTATTTCTCCTTTTGTGTTTGTCAGTTTGGTTGATATGTTACTCCGTGACTTCTCTAATTTCGAACTAGACTTTGCCACTATTCCGAAATTCATCATGCCAATTTCATCAATTTTGTTTCTTTCATCAATTTTGTTTCTTTCATTCTTCTTAATTAGCTTTAGTATTTATGAAACACAGACACGTCATTGTAGTCGTCTCTCGTCCCGGAAATGTCTTAGAAATAGGAGACGGCCAGAAATGCAAGAAACTGACGATGGTCATGTATATCTTTCTACTATAGACATGTTCCACTACAATTACTATTGAAGAGTGAGTCTTTTCGGTTGAAAGCTGAGTTGTACATGGTGGTTGATGAGTATATAGGAGAGAATACTAGCAAAAATCATTCCCCTTCTATTTCTGCATCTTTTTCACCATCAACCCTCTCTCCTTCAATTGATGGTGAGAGTAACATCAAGACTGTATTCCTTGAGGTATTACTTGTCATCTACCAAAATTTCATGCATCGTGTAAAATGTTTGTGTTCTAATTTGATCTTTTGTGTAATTTAATTCAAATCACTTGAATATGAAGAGAATACTTGTACAAAGTCTCAGCTGGATCTTATTTGGAAGAGCCAAGGTATAAGCTTTCTGATGAGATGAATAATAAGTTTGATATAATGAATTATTGGAGAACACATGTTATTCAATATCCCAAGGTGGCTGCCATGGCACGAGATGTGCTTAGTGTTCCTATAATAAGTGTTGCTTCTGAAAGTGCTTTTAGTATGGGTAGAAAAGATTTGGATCAGTATCGTAGTTCACTTGATTCTGAGGTTGTGGAAGCTTTAATGTGTTCGAAAAATTGGTCGTTTAGTGGTAAAGGTAAATACTTGTAGTATAGTTACTATTGTGGAATATTATTTGAATATCTGATGTTCCATGTGTTAAACAACGAGTATTGTTCTTAAATGATAGATTTGAGCAAAGAGAATGCTACGTTGGAGGCTCTCACAGCTGGTTTGAGCTTAGTAGATAAAGAAGTTAACGAATCATAAGCTTGACTGGTGAAGAACTTTTGGTAGGTTGCAGATGCTGATGTGCTAATAATTACTCCATGATGTCGCTGCTCTGATTGTTTAATTGATCAAATTTCACCAATTAAGAAGATGATATTATAGTGATAGAAGAAAGAAAGAATATAGAAACAGACCTGAAGCTGTTGTAGTTGCTGAGAGGAGGAAAGTAATAGCCTGGTTGGTTTAACCTGAACGGTTTTTATTTATAGTTTTTTGTTTCCCAATCACTTTTAGATTTCCTACTGCATGAAATTTTGACATTATATTAAGATATTCTCTATCTGGATTAGGGAATGAATCATTTGTTTTTATTTTTGTTCTCTATTTGATTAACTGGGATCATGTATAAATCTGGATAGGATTCATAAAAAGAACCCAATGGAAAGAGCACATGTTATAAGATTTTTGAATTCATAGGAAACTGTAGTACTCTCGATTCTTTGTATAACATATCATTTAAAGTCGATATAAGTTATTGTGTTGGCTTAAAAATGGGTCGGTGGGTTGGGTTAGGGTTGAATGATTTTAAATGGGTTGGGTTAGGGTCATGATTTTTCAACCCCCGATTATTTTTGGGTTGGGTTGGGTTAATGATATTTTAAATGGGTTGGGTTAGGGTTGATATCAACCCGACCCATCAACCCGAATTGCCAGGTCTAAATACACCTATAAAACATGCTCATTTGGACACTTATCACACCCCCACACTTATCTTTTTGCTTGTCCTCAAGCAAAACCATGTACCCAAACAAGTAAGGAATGCTCAATATTAACAAATACTATTATGAAGGGTAGGATAAAGAAGTCAATAGTACATGATCTTAAACTTTTTAGAGGAGTGTGATCCATCACCTACTGGTGGCATAGGTGTACTCAGGGCAAAAATAAAAATTAGAGTTTCGGGGTATGATCCGGAGTACTTCAATGCTTCTTGATTTAAGGTGACTTTGAGAACTTTTACCATGGCCAACTTCTCTCAAGAATGGGCATTGAGGAGAAAACAAAAGGAAAAATAGAATTATGCATTTGTTTCACTTTTGCATAAGAGATGAGAAGATAATATGTAGGCATTAAGCCTTCGTATTTTTAAAGAACACTCAACTCTCTTTGTTGGTTACCAATGGTGTCTCGCAAGTCCCTTATTTATTATTTTTTTTCTTTTCTTTTCTTTTGACAGAGAAGCACCCCTTAGCAATCCCTAAGAAAGAAGACAGAAAGAACCCCTGAGTAATAAAAATCCAACCATTTCAGATCATTTGGTCACACCGCATAAAAATGCTCCTCAAAAGTAATCAAAATTTTAAAATTTTAGCACATTTATACCATTTATCCCATTTATCCCACAATTCATAACAATATTTATTCTTAAAGAGAACAACCCACAAATAAAGGGTCCATGATATTGAATTTGAACAAACGCAAGATAAGCAGAGAGATTAAGCATTTTAGCATAAAATGTCACCGAAAAGGGCACACTCCCCCACACTTAATTTGAACAATGTCCTCATTGTTCACCCGAAAAACAAGGGAAGGTTTCAGAAGACCTTTTCGGTAAGTAGATAAAATAGAGAGAACACAAAGCTCACGAATATTCATTTAAGCACATAAACGCTCCTCTGCAGTTTTTTTATTTAAATAAAAGCATAATTAAAGAAACTGGTACTCCCCTGAGATTATTTTTGCTAGCGTTATAGGAGTTCCCCCACACTTGAGCTTCAGCCTCAAGTAGCGTAGCTTGGTTGCGGTGTAGACATGAAATTGTACCTGCATAAGACACTAGAAGCAACCATACTACAAACGGGGTTAAGAGTTAGCAAAAACAAAATTTAAAGAGAACCTGAAAATTTAAAAGAGCATAAAAGCAAATAAAATAAAAGTTTTATCCGGGTTGCCTCCCGGGAAGCTGCCCTTCTTTAACGTCTTTGGCTAGACGCCTGCTTCGTTATCCTGGATCAAAAATATAAGTAGATAACAGCTCTACCAGGAAAACGAAGTTGGCAGTAATTAAAAGCAAACCACCTGGATCAAAACAAAACGTTACTTCGGCAAATATAATAGGAAAATGAATACTCCACAAAACCTGGTGTTTGAGGAGGTACTGCCGGTAGCGTAGTTCTAACAGGAGATCAGGTGTGATTGGCTTTGCTTCCTCAAATTGGAAGATGTAAAAATCCTCCTCTTGTTGTTGAGGCTTATGGTAAAAGCCTTGATGGTAATCAACGTCAGAGGGAAGTGGTTCCTTGAAATTGATTATAGCACTCTCTTCTGATGGCTCGGAGGGAGGTGGCATCTCCTCCTTCTCAAGGTTGAGGATGTGTCCACCCTCATCTTCTGGGTAGAGCACGGAGAAGGAGGGGAAAAAGTAGTTGACTTCAGAGGGAGGAAACTCCATGAAGTCCAAGGAGAAACTCTCTTCTGAGGGGTTGTCTTCATAATCAAGCTGATGGTTGTTTGGTAATGGATTCTCTAATTCGAATAAGGGAGGAGGTGGAGAGTAGCTTATGTCCTTAGCAGGTTGTTCCTCCTCATGAACCACTTCATTCAGTTGTTGAAGCGGTTATTCCATGCGTTCGATCTGATCTAGCGTTCTTTGTTGGATCCTTTCAAACTTTGAGGTAAAATTTTCCATCATTTCCCTTAAAATGGCGTTGTCTCTCTCTATTGCAACCATAGGACAATGGGAACTTTCATGGTCTCCTCCACACTCTTGGCACACAAAGATGGGGATAGGCTTGAGAGATGACTTGTAATCCTCCAAGAGAGCTCTCAATTCAGCATTTGGGTCTGAACATTGGGGGCTTTCATGGTACTCTCCGCACCTTTGACAGACACTCCATTGATTGTAGTCCTCTGCGCCACAGGGGTAACCATACCAATCTTCTGCTTGATCGTAGTGACCATCCATCAGAATTAAGTACCTTAAAAAAAAGAAATAAAAATTTATACAAAAAAGGCAAATAACAGAAATAAAAGAAAAACTAAACAGATAATAAACCAGATAGTTGGACCGAAGTCCCCGGCAACGGCGCCAAAAACTTGTTGGGCAAAATAGTAGTTAAATTATCTTGCTAACTATGGGCAGTGAACCCAATCTTTGTAGTACAACAAGGTCGTATCCACAGAGACTTCGCAACTATTTAATTAATTATCCAGTTTAGTAAATGTACAAAAAGATAAATAAAAGTGCATAAAATGTAAATTGGGGGTTTAGCCAGAGGCAAGCTTGATTTTTAGGATTAGTACAGAAATAATAAATACAGTAAAATAAAGTAAATGGATGGAAAAAGGTATCGTAGGATAGCGGGGGAATTTCCTAAATTACCTAAACAATTTTATAATCCTGTCTTAATTATTTATTGTCTATTAGAGTTAATAATTGTCAGTTACGAACTCTTATTAATAGCCTCAGTATTTTCCTGCTCAATCCGGAGTGTAAATACCAAGGTTAATTCCTTTGTGGTACTTTGACTATCTCAAAATCATATGTTGATAGTTACCAAATAAATGCAGTAGTTTGTCACGCTAAAGCATTTAACAATATTTGCTGAAAGGAATTAAAACAAGTTTAATAAGTGAAACAGGTGATAAATATTTATTTAAGTACAGACAATAATTATAATCCTAATTTGCTCTTATTTGTCTGTTTAAGAATTTATCTTGTGGCCTTCCTAAATCATAGATAAGGACAACTCTTAATTAATTCAATAGACTTTTTACAATCAGAAAAAGTCTAAAATCATTAATTAGCTTTAAGCAAGAATTCTTTTAATAACAGCGATGGATTTTATCTGCTAATCAAGGAGATAATATCTAACGTTTGCCTTTCTTTGTGGTCTATTCTCAGATTTACAAAATCATTGAAATAAGAGAAACCGTAAATGCATAAAAATGATCAGTTGTTAAGCATTTAATAATTTAGAGAGACAAAACAAATATTTATAAGCAAACTTGGTATTAATAAAAGTCTGAGTTAATTGGGGTCAAACCCCATCCTAGGATACGAGTAAAATCACTCAGACATTAACAGTAATAAAAAGAAAGCAGAGTTAGCCATTAATTTGGAGACTGCCGGCGGAGACTGGACTGCAATTCTCTTCTGCTCCAGCTCCCTTTTCTTCTCTTCTTCTTATCGTGCTTCTGCTTCGTGGTGGAGTGAAGAATGAAAATAAAATGGAGAAGTGGAAGATAAGAGGATGGAATGGATCGTAGGTGTGGAAATGTGATGAACGGTGATACTGTGGTCTGCTTTGGATTGTGAGGAAGGGATGTGTTTTTGAGCAGAAGGCTCGTGTGTTTATATAGAGGAAGTGAAGGTTTGAAGATAGACAGACGTGTGAGCAAGTTGAGGAATGGATTGAGGCGGTGAAAAGAGCTGGATAGGATTTGCTCACTGATTGCTCATTTATTGCAGGGGACAGAGTGCTGGAACGCGTGAGAGATTTAAGGTAGGCGGTGCGGGAGTAGATGGATAGCGGAGGCAAGTTGCAGATGGCGAAGACGGGCGAAGAAGAAACTGGCGCGCGACTGATTATTAGTCACGACCGCCTCCTGTCCTTGGTGTCCGCCTCCTTGACCGCCCCAATATAGGCGGTTGCCTATTGGTGTCCGCCTCTTGACCGCCCCAATATAGGCGGTTGCCTATTGGTGTCCGCCTCTTGCCCCCGTATTTAGGCGGTTCCTCAGGCGGTTTCTTTGTGACCGTGACCTATTTTCCTTCAAACTTCGACCGGCTCTAGATTCTTCGTTTGGGCTCCGTTTTCTGAGCCGTTTGCGTCTATGCGTCCGTCTCTTTGTCTACTTTACTCCCAGCTTGGTTTTCCTCATGTTAAACCAATAAATTTGTGAGATAAACAATAAAACATAAACTAGAGGAAAACTAACCGAAGTGGAGAAATGAGCAAGAAAAGTGTTAATATAATATGAAATACACCTATAAAACATGCTCATTTGGACACTTATCACACCCCCACACTTATCTTTTTACTTGTCCTCAAGAAAAACCATGTACCCAAACAAGTAGGGAATGCTCAATATTAACAAATACTATTATGAAGGGTAGGATAAAGAAGTCAATAGTACATGATATTAAACTTTTTAGAGGAGTGTGATCCATCACCTACTGGTGGCATAGGTGTACTCAGGGCAAAAATAAAAATTAGAGTTTCGGGGTATGATCCGGAGTACTTCAATGCTTCTTGATTTAAGGTGACTTTGAGAACTTTTACCATGGCCAACTTCTCTCAAGAATGGGCATTGAGGAGAAAACAAAAGGAAAAATAGAATTATGCATTTGTTTCACTTTTGCATAAGAGATGAGAAGATAATGTAGGCATTAAGCCATCGTATTTTAAAGAACACTCAACTCTCTTTGTTGGTTACCAATGGTGTCTCGCAAGTCCCTTATTTATTATTTTTTTCTTTTCTTTTCTTTGACAGAGAAGCACCCCTTAGCAATCCCTAAGAAAGAAGACAGAAAGAACCCCTGAGTAATAAAAATCCAACCATTTCAGATCATTTGGTCACACGGCATAAAAATGCTCCTCAAAAGTAATCAAAATTTTAAAATTTTAGCACATTTATACCATTTATCCCATTTATCCCACAATTCATAACAATATTTATTCTTAAAGAGAACAACCCACAAATAAAGGGTCCATGATATTGAATTTGAACAAACGCAAGATAAGCAGAGAGATTAAGCATTTTAGCATAAAATGTCACCGAAAAGGGCACACTCCCCCACACTTAATTTGAACAATGTCCTCACTGTTCACTCGAAAAACAAGGGAAGGTTTCAGAAGACCTTTTCGGTAAGTAGATAAAATAGAGAGAACACAAAGCTCACGAATATTCATTTAAGCACATAAACGCTCCTCTGCAGTTTTTTATTTAAATAAAGCATAATTAAAAAACTGGTACTCCCCTGAGATTATTTTTGCTAGCGTTATAGGAGTTCCCCCACACTTGAGCTTCAGCCTCAAGTAGCGTAGCTTGGTTGCGGTGTAGACATGAAATTGTACCTGCATAAGACACTAGAAGCAACCATACTACAAACGGGGTTAAGAGTTAGCAAAAACAAAATTTAAAGAGATCCTGAAAATTTAAAAGAGCATAAAAGCAAATAAAATAAAAGTTTTATCCGGGTTGCCTCCCGGGAAGCTGCCCTTCTTTAACGTCTTTGGCTAGACGCCTACTTCGTTATCCTGGATCAAAAATATAAGTAGATAACAGCTCTGCCAGGAAAACGAAGTTAGCAGTAATTAAAAGCAAACCACCTGGATCAAAACAAAACATTACTTCGACAAATATAGGAAAATGAATACTCCACAAAACCTGGTGTTTGAGGAGGTACTGCCGGTAGCGTAGTTCTAACAGGAGATCAGGTGTGATTGGCTTTGCTTCCTCAAATTGGAAGATGTAAAAATCCTCCTCTTGTTGTTGAGGCTTATGGTAAAAGCCTTGATGGTAATCAACGTCAGAGGGAAGTGGCTCCTTGAAATTGATTATAGCACTCTCTTCTGATGGCTCGGAGGGAGGTGGCATCTCCTCCTTCTCAAGGTTGAGGATGTGTCCACCCTCATCTTCTGGGTAGAGCACGGAGAAGGAGGGGAAAAAGTAGTTGACTTCAGAGGGAGGAAACTCCATGAAGTCCAAGGAGAAACTCTCTTCTGAGGGGTTGTCTTCATAATCAAGCTGATGGTTGTTTGGTAATGGATTCTCTAATTCAAATAAGGGAGGAGGTGGAGAGTAGCTTACGTCCTTAGCAGGTTGTTCCTCCTCATGAACCACTTCATTCAGTTGTTGAAGCGGTTGTTCCATGCGTTCGATCTGATCTAGCGTTCTTTGCTGGATCCTTTCAAACTTTGAGGTAAAATTTGCCATCATTTCCCTTAAAATGGCGTTGTCTCTCTCTATTGCAACCATAGGACAATGGGAACTTTCATGGTCTCCTCCACACTCTTGGCACACAAAGATGGGGATAGGCTTGAGAGATGACTTGTAATCCTCCAAGAGAGCTCTCAATTCAGCATTTGGGTCTGAACATTGGGGGCTTTCATGGTACTCTCCGCACCATTGACAGACACTCCATTGATTGTAGTCCTCTGCGCCACAGGGGTAACTATACCAATCTCCTGCTTGATCGTAGTGACCATCCATCAGAATTAAGTACCTTAAAAAAAGAAATAAAAATTTATACAAAAAAGGCAAATAACAGAAATAAAAGAAAAACTAAACAGATAATAAACCAGATAGTTGGACCGAAGTCCCCGGCAACGGCGCCAAAAACTTGTTGGGCAAATAGTAGTTAAATTATCTTGCTAACTATGGGCAGTGAACCCAATTTTGTAGTACCAACAAGGTCGTATCCACAGAGACTTCGCAACTATTTAATTTATCCAGTTTAGTAAATGTACAAAAAGATAAATAAAAGTGCATAAATGTAAATTGGGGGTTTAGCCAGAGGCAAGCTTGATTTTTAGGATTAGTACAGAAATAATAAATACAGTAAAATAAAGTAAATGGATGGAAAAAGGTATCGTAGGATAGCGGGGGAATTTCCTAATTACCTAAACAATTTTATAATCCTGTCTTAATTATTTATTGTCTATTAGAGTTAATAATTGTCAGTTACGAACTCTTATTAATAGCCTCAGTATTTTCTGCTCAATCCGGAGTGTAATACCAAGGTTAATTCCTTTGTGGTACTTTGACTATCTCAAAATCATATGTTGATAGTTACCAAATAAATGCAGTAGTTTGTCACGCTAAAGCATTTAACAATATTTGCTGAAAGGAATTAAAACAGTTTAATAGTGAAACAGGTGATAATATTTATTTAAGTACAGACAATAATTATAATCCTAATTTGCTCTTATTTGTCTGTTTAAGAATTTATCTTGTGGCCTTCCTAAATCATAGATAAGGACAACTCTTAATTAATTCAATAGACTTTTTACAATCAGAAAAAGTCTAAAATCATTAATTAGCTTTAAGCAAGAATTCTTTTAATAACAGCGATGGATTTTATCTGCTAATCAAGGAGATAATATCTAACGTTTGCCTTTCTTTGTGGTCTATTCTCAGATTTACAAAATCATTGAAATAAGAGAAACCGTAAATGCATAAAAATGATCAGTTGTTAAGCATTTAATAATTTAGAGAGACAAAACAAATATTTATAAGCAAACTTGGTATTAATAATAAGTCTGAGTTAATTGGGGTCAAACCCCATCCTAGGATACGAGTAAAATCACTCAGACATTAACAGTAATAAAAAGAAAGCAGAGTTAGCCATTAATTTGGAGACTGCCGGCGGAGACTGGACTGCAATTCTCTTCTGCTCCAGCTCCCTTTTCTTCTCTTCTTCTTATCGTTCTGCTTCGTGGTGGAGTGAAGAATGAAAATAAAATGGAGAAGTGGAAGATAAGGATGGAATGGATCGTAGGTGTGGAAATGTGATGAACGGTGATACTGTGGTCTGCTTTGGATTGTGAGGAAGGGATGTGTTTTTGAGCAGAAGGCTCGTGTGTTTATATAGAGGAAGTGAAGGTTTGAAGATAGACAGACGTGTGAGCAAGTTGAGGAATGGATTGAGGCGGTGAAAAGAGCTGGATAGGATTTGCTCACTGATTGCTCATTTATTGCAGGGGACAGAGTGCTGGAACACGTGAGAGATTTAAGGTAGGCGGTGCGGGAGTAGATGGATAGCGGAGGCAAGTTGCAGATGGCGAAGACGGGCGAAGAAGAAAACTGGCGTGTGACTGATTATTAGTCACGACCGCCTCCTGTCCTTGGTGTCCGCCTCCTTGACCACCCCAATATAGGCGGTTGCCTATTGGTGTCCGCCTCTTGACCGCCCCAATATAGGCGGTTGCCTATTGGTGTCCGCCTCTGTATTTAGGCGGTTCCTCAGGCGGTTCCTTTGTGACCGTGACCTATTTTCCTTCAAACTTCGACCGGCTCTAGATTCTTCGTTTGGGCTCCGTTTTCTGAGCCGTTTGCGTCTATGCGTCTGTCTCTTTGTCTACTTTACTCCCAGCTTGGTTTTCCTCATGTTAAACCAATAAATTTGTGAGATAAACAATAAAACATAAACTAGAGGAAAACTAACCGAAGTGGAGAAATGAGCAAGAAAAGTGTTAATATAATATATGAAATACACCTAGACCTGGCAATTTTAACCCAACCCGAAACCCAACCCGAACCCAACCCAATTTTTTGTGGGTTAGGGTCCTAATTATTGACCCATTTATTTTTGGGTTGGGTTAGGGTAAGACCCTAATTTTTTGGGTTGGGTTAGGGTAGTGATCTAAACCCACGACCCAACCCAAAACCCGAAAATTATTTATAAATAATAAAAATATAAATTACTTTTGTATATAAAATTATTTTAAGACCAAATAATACTTAGCCCAGAATTTTTTAGCTATTGGCTCACCTGGCCAGCCAAACCTTAGCACAAGGTTAAAAACCTTAATGTTTTACGGTGCGGTGCAGCAGACTCACATATCCAGTCCAGGTGCCACTGTTCATCTAGGCCGAAGGTTTGTTTTTTTTCCTCATGTTTTTCTTTCTCATGCATCACAGCATTCTCGTCTCTTCCTCTCCACCTTTTCACATTCTTCTGTCTCTATTTTCTTTTGACAATAGCAAGATAGTAATTGATTTCTGGATAAGCATGCTCGTATACTTGTTTGACTATACTGGCAATTGTCATCTTGAAGTGCTTCTTGTTGATGTGATTATGTAGGTAGGATTCTCAAATCTATTTCTCCTTTTGTGTTTCAGTTTGGTTGATATGTTACTCCGTGACTTCTCTAATTTCGAACTAGACTTTGCCACTATTCCGAAATTCATCATGCCAATTTCATCAATTTGTTTCTTTCATCAATTTGTTTCTTTCATTCTTCTTAATTAGCTTTAGTATTTATGAAACACAGACACGTCATTGTAGTCGTCTCTCGTCCCGGAAATGTCTTAGAAATAGGAGACGGCCAGAAATGCAAGAAACTGACGATGGTCATGTATATCTTTCTACTATAGACATGTTCCACTACAATTACTATTGAAGAGTGAGTCTTTTCGGTTGAAAGCTGAGTTGTACATGGTGGTTGATGAGTATATAGGAGAGAATACTAGCAAAAATCATTCCCCTTCTATTTCTGCATCTTTTTCACCATCAACCCTCTCTCCTTCAATTGATGGTGAGAGTAACATCAAGACTGTATTCCTTGAGGTATTACTTGTCATCTACCAAAATTTCATGCATCGTGTAAAATGTTTGTGTTCTAATTTGATCTTTTGTGTAATTTAATTCAAATCACTTGAATATGAAGAGAATACTTGTACAAAGTCTCAGCTGGATCTTATTTGGAAGAGCCAAGGTATAAGCTTTCTGATGAGATGAATAATAAGTTTGATATAATGAATTATTGGAGAACACATGTTATTCAATATCCCAAGGTGGCTGCCATGGCACGAGATGTGCTTAGTGTTCCTATAATAAGTGTTGCTTCTGAAAGTGCTTTTAGTATGGGTAGAAAAGATTTGGATCAGTATCGTAGTTCACTTGATTCTGAGGTTGTGGAAGCTTTAATGTGTTCGAAAAATTGGTCGTTTAGTGGTAAAGGTAAATACTTGTAGTATAGTTACTATTGTGGAATATTATTTGAATATCTGATGTTCCATGTGTTAAACAACGAGTATTGTTCTTAAATGATAGATTTGAGCAAAGAGAATGCTACGTTGGAGGCTCTCACAGCTGGTTTGAGCTTAGTAGATAAAGAAGTTAACGAATCATAAGCTTGACTGGTGAAGAACTTTTGGTAGGTTGCAGATGCTGATGTGCTAATAATTACTCCATGATGTCGCTGCTCTGATTGTTTAATTGATCAAATTTCACCAATTAAGAAGAGATGATATTATAGTGATAGAAAAAGAAAGAATATAGAAACAGACCTGAAGCTGTTGTAGTTGCTGAGAGGAGGAAAGTAATAGCCTGGTTGGTTTAACCTGAACGGTTTTTATTTATAGTTTTTTGTTTCCCAATCACTTTTAGATTTCCTACTGCATGAAATTTTGACATTATATTAAGATATTCTCTATCTGGATTAGGGAATGAATCATTTGTTTTTATTTTTGTTCTCTATTTGATTAACTGGGATCATGTATAAATCTGGATAGGATTCATAAAAAACCCAATGGAAAGAGCACATGTTATAAGATTTTTGAATTCATAGGAAACTATGTAGTACTCTCGATTCTTTGATAACATATCATTTAAAGTCGATATAAGTTATTGTGTTGGCTTAAAAATGGGTCAGGTGGGTTGGGTTAGGGTTGAATGATTTTAAATGGGTTGGGTTAGGGTCATGATTTTTCAACCCGATTATTTTTGGGTTGGGTTGGGTTAATGATATTTTAAATGGGTTGGGTTAGGGTTGATATCAACCCGACCCATCAACCCGAATTGCCAGGTCTAAATACACCTATAAAACATGCTCATTTGGACACTTATCACACCCCCACACTTATCTTTTTGCTTGTCCTCAAGCAAAACCATGTACCCAAACAAGTAAGGAATGCTCAATATTAACAAATACTATTATGAAGGGTAGGATAAAGAAGTCAATAGTACATGATCTTAAACTTTTTAGAGGAGTGTGATCCATCACCTACTGGTGGCATAGGTGTACTCAGGGCAAAAATAAAATTAGAGTTTCGGGGTATGATCCGGAGTACTTCAATGCTTCTTGATTTAAGGTGACTTTGAGAACTTTTACCATGGCCAACTTCTCTCAAGAATGGGCATTGAGGAGAAAACAAAAGGAAAAATAGAATTATGCATTTGTTTCACTTTTGCATAAGAGATGAGAAGATAATATGTAGGCATTAAGCCTTCGTATTTTTAAAGAACACTCAACTCTCTTTGTTGGTTACCAATGGTGTCTCGCAAGTCCCTTATTTATTATTTTTTTTCTTTTCTTTTCTTTTGACAGAGAAGCACCCCTTAGCAATCCCTAAAAGAAAGAAGAAAGAACCCCTGAGTAATAAAAATCCAACCATTTCAGATCATTTGGTCACACCGCATAAAAATGCTCCTCAAAAGTAATCAAAATTTTAAAATTTTAGCACATTTATACCATTTATCCCATTTATCCCACAATTCATAACAATATTTATTCTTAAAGAGAACAACCCACAAATAAAGGGTCCATGATATTGAATTTGAACAAACGCAAGATAAGCAGAGAGATTAAGCATTTTAGCATAAAATGTCACCGAAAAGGGCACACTCCCCCACACTTAATTTGAACAATGTCCTCATTGTTCACCCGAAAAACAAGGGAAGGTTTCAGAAGACCTTTTCGGTAAGTAGATAAAATAGAGAGAACACAAAGCTCACGAATATTCATTTAAGCACATAAACGCTCCTCTGCAGTTTTTTATTTAAATAAAAGCATAATTAAAGAAACTGGTACTCCCCTGAGATTATTTTTGCTAGCGTTATAGGAGTTCCCCCACACTTGAGCTTCAGCCTCAAGTAGCGTAGCTTGGTTGCGGTGTAGACATGAAATTGTACCTGCATAAGACACTAGAAGCAACCATACTACAAACGGGGTTAAGAGTTAGCAAAAACAAAATTTAAAGAGAACCTGAAAATTTAAAAGAGCATAAAAGCAAATAAAATAAAAGTTTTATCCGGGTTGCCTCCCGGGAAGCTGCCCTTCTTTAACGTCTTTGGCTAGACGCCTGCTTCGTTATCCTGGATCAAAATATAAGTAGATAACAGCTCTGCCAGGAAAACGAAGTTGGCAGTAATTAAAAGCAAACCACCTGGATCAAAACAAAACGTTACTTCGGCAAATATAATAGGAAAATGAATACTCCACAAAACCTGGTGTTTGAGGAGGTACTGCCGGTAGCGTAGTTCTAACAGGAGATCAGGTGTGATTGGCTTTGCTTCCTCAAATTGGAAGATGTAAAAATCCTCCTCTTGTTGTTGAGGCTTATGGTAAAAGCCTTGATGGTAATCAACGTCAGAGGGAAGTGGTTCCTTGAAATTGATTATAGCACTCTCTTCTGATGGCTCGGAGGGAGGTGGCATCTCCTCCTTCTCAAGGTTGAGGATGTGTCCACCCTCATCTTCTGGGTAGAGCACGGAGAAGGAGGGGAAAAAGTAGTTGACTTCAGAGGGAGGAAACTCCATGAAGTCCAAGGAGAAACTCTCTTCTGAGGGGTTGTCTTCATAATCAAGCTGATGGTTTTTGGTAATGGATTCTCTAATTCGAATAAGGGAGGAGGTGGAGAGTAGCTTATGTCCTTAGCAGGTTGTTCCTCCTCATGAACCACTTCATTCAGTTGTTGAAGCGGTTATTCCATGCGTTCGATCTGATCTAGCGTTCTTTGTGGATCCTTTCAAACTTTGAGGTAAAATTTTCCATCATTTCCCTTAAAATGGCGTTGTCTCTCTCTATTGCAACCATAGGACAATGGGAACTTTCATGGTCTCCTCCACACTCTTGGCACACAAAGATGGGGATAGGCTTGAGAGATGACTTGTAATCCTCCAAGAGAGCTCTCAATTCAGCATTTGGGTCTGAACATTGGGGGCTTTCATGGTACTCTCCGCACCTTTGACAGACACTCCATTGATTGTAGTCCTCTGCGCCACAGGGGTAACCATACCAATCTTCTGCTTGATCGTAGTGACCATCCATCAGAATTAAGTACCTTAAAAAAAAGAAATAAAAATTTATACAAAAAAGGCAAATAACAGAAATAAAAGAAAAACTAAACAGATAATAAACCAGATAGTTGGACCGAAGTCCCCGGCAACGGCGCCAAAAACTTGTTGGGCAAAATAGTAGTTAAATTATCTTGCTAACTATGGGCAGTGAACCCAATCTTTGTAGTACAACAAGGTCGTATCCACAGAGACTTCGCAACTATTTAATTAATTATCCAGTTTAGTAAATGTACAAAAAGATAAATAAAAGTGCATAAAATGTAAATTGGGGGTTTAGCCAGAGGCAAGCTTGATTTTTAGGATTAGTACAGAAATAATAAATACAGTAAAATAAAGTAAATGGATGGAAAAAGGTATCGTAGGATAGCGGGGGAATTTCCTAAATTACCTAAACAATTTTATAATCCTGTCTTAATTATTTATTGTCTATTAGAGTTAATAATTGTCAGTTACGAACTCTTATTAATAGCCTCAGTATTTTCCTGCTCAATCCGGAGTGTAAATACCAAGGTTAATTCCTTTGTGGTACTTTGACTATCTCAAAATCATATGTTGATAGTTACCAAATAAATGCAGTAGTTTGTCACGCTAAAGCATTTAACAATATTTGCTGAAAGGAATTAAAACAAGTTTAATAAGTGAAACAGGTGATAAATATTTATTTAAGTACAGACAATAATATAATCCTAATTTGCTCTTATTTGTCTGTTTAAGAATTTATCTTGTGGCCTTCCTAAATCATAGATAAGGACAACTCTTAATTAATTCAATAACTTTTTACAATCAGAAAAAGTCTAAAATCATTAATTAGCTTTAAGCAAGAATTCTTTTAATAACAGCGATGGATTTTATCTGCTAATCAAGGAGATAATATCTAACGTTTGCCTTTCTTTGTGGTCTATTCTCAGATTTACAAAATCATTGAAATAAGAGAAACCGTAAATGCATAAAAATGATCAGTTGTTAAGCATTTAATAATTTAGAGAGACAAAACAAATATTTATAAGCAAACTTGGTATTAATAAAAGTGTGAGTTAATTGGGGTCAAACCCCATCCTAGGATACGAGTAAAATCACTCAGACATTAACAGTAATAAAAAGAAAGCAGAGTTAGCCATTAATTTGGAGACTGCCGGCGGAGACTGGACTGCAATTCTCTTCTGCTCCAGCTCCCTTTTCTTCTCTTCTTCTTATCGTGCTTCTGCTTCGTGGTGGAGTGAAGAATGAAAATAAAATGGAGAAGTGGAAGATAAGAGGATGGAATGGATCGTAGGTGTGGAAATGTGATGAACGTGATACTGTGGTCTGCTTTGGATTGTGAGGAAGGGATGTGTTTTTGAGCAGAAGGCTCGTGTGTTTATATAGAGGAAGTGAAGGTTTGAAGATAGACAGACGCGTGAGCAAGTTGAGGAATGGATTGAGGCGGTGAAAAGAGCTGGATAGGATTTGCTCACTGATTGCTCATTTATTGCAGGGGACAGAGTGCTGGAACGCGTGAGAGATTTAAGGTAGGCGGTGCGGGAGTAGATGGATAGCGGAGGCAAGTTGCAGATGGCGAAGACGGGCGAAGAAGAAAACTGGCGCGCGACTGATTATTAGTCACGACCGCCTCCTGTCCTTGGTGTCCGCCTCCTTGACCGCCCCAATATAGGCGGTTGCCTATTGGTGTCCGCCTCTTGACCGCCCCAATATAGGCGGTTGCCTACTGGTGTCCGCCTCTGTATTTAGGCGGTTCCTTTGTGACCGTGACCTATTTTCCTTCAAACTTCGACCGGCTCTAGATTCTTCGTTTGGGCTCCGTTTTCTGAGCCGTTTGCGTCTATGCGTCCGTCTCTTTGTCTACTTTACTCCTAGCTAGGTTTTCCTTTGTAAACCAATAAATTTGTGAGATAAACAATAAAACATAAACTAGAGGAAAACTAACCGAAGTGGAGAAATGAGCAAGAAAAGTGTTAATATAATATATGAAATACACCAATAAACATGCTCATTTGGACACTTATCAATGCATGAGATGCGGTATGCAGTCACTTATTTCATTCAACAATATAGGCGGTACCTGGTCTAGAAGAGGGCCCTGGCGCCTCTGACCGGTCCACCACATGCAGGGTGGCCTTGCTAGGTCCCAACCCCTTCCCCTTCTGGGAATCAGTGCCCCTCTGATCTGTGGGTGGCTGGTTAGCCGTCTTCGGGCCATCAATAGTCGCTGTGGCCTTACCCTTCCACTGCCCCTTGGGCTTGTTGACTCTGCTGTTGGGGTTCCGGTAACACTCGTAGTCACGGTGACCCCACTTCTCGCAGTAACGACACTGCACGTCGTTTCCTTTGCAGTCCTTGCCGGGGTGGTCTCCGTTACACCACTTACAGTAGTAGTGGCGCTCCGGTCCAGAACCCGTGCTAGCTGCTATCACAATACACAATCAATACTTATTTCACAACTTAACATCATACACTTCAACTTGTCACACATGATTAAATAATTACCCTTAGGTGGGTAAGAGCGTAGGGGTTTCGCCGCATAAGCATATGTGAGCTTCAATGGCTCCTCAGCTGTGGTGGTTTGGGCTTGGCCCTTGTCACCCTGGTGCTGACTCTTCTGGGGCTGGGGATAAGGCTTTTTCTTCTTCTTTCCTCCCCCGTACCCCAGCAGACTCTGGCCCTCGCTCGTGGCCTTGCGCTTGTGCGCATTCTCCTCGTCCCTCAGACGGACGGTAATCTCAACCTTAGCAGCGGCATGGTAGCACTCCTGAATTTAGGATGTCAGTCATGCCCCGCAAAACATACTCACAAACTCACATTAATACTCTCTTATGGATTACACTTATTCATATCACACTTCATTTAAATTACCTGCAAGGTAGTATACTCAGCTGGCCCCATCCCATAGCGAAGACGGTGGCTGAGACCGTTGTAGAAACGGTTTACCAGCACCCGGTTCGAGTATCCCAGGTCCGGTAACAGGTGGATAAGACCGGTGAATGCAGTGTAGTACTCATCAACCAACATCTTGTCCCCCTGCCTCACACTATCCAGCTCCAGGCGCTTGGCCTCTTGAACATGCACAGGGTAGTATTTGGCTTGCAGTAGTGCCGTGTACTCCCTCCAACCAAACTGAGGATCCGCCATCCGGTCCTCTCTCACAAGCTTCCACCAACTCTGTGCTGAACCCTTTAGGTAGTAAGCGGCAAGACGGACCTTGGCCCCAGCAGGCACATCCAAGGTCTCATAGGCGGTCTCCAACTCGAAGATGTACGCCTCCAGCTTACGTGGGTCGGTCTCCCCATGAAATGACGGGGGTCTCAAATCTACCAATGCCTTGACCCAGTTGGTCTCTCGTGGCGGTGGCGGTGGTGTTGAACTTCGGGCTGTTGCCCCTGCTGAATTGCAGCTACAAGTTGTGGGACCATTTGGGCTACGGCAGCCGCTACAGCTTCGGCCATAACCTGAGCCGTAATATTCTCGCCTTGGTCATCCGTATCTCCAGTACCGCTTCCGCGGCCTCTACCTCTCGGTCTACCTGACATCTGAATTCACATGAACATTTATTAGCACTGTGCTTGCACACTTATCGGTCCAAGGATTGTATCATCTTCCCGAAAATAAGGTATTTCCACACTTGGTTAGTGGTTAACCTTTCCCTAACTGCTCACTTAGGTAACTGTAGTCAGGTTTCCTAACTCGGTATTTTCCTAAGCTCGGTATTCTAGTACTTCGCTCTGATACCACTTTTTTGTAATACCCCTACATCGAACTTCACAACTAATTGAAATCGCAGCGGAATTAAACAGCTAAACAATAACTAAACGCTTTGGTGCTACAACGCCGTCAACCACCCACGTGGTTAACAAGGCAGAACAAATACAAGTGTACCGGTCTGATGATCAGACTCCCGAGCATAGAACTAAACCATAATTACATCATATACAATACCGAGTATTTAATTACATTCCTTCACTGTAAACTCTCAATATACTGTCACAGTAGTTTCAACGGAATCAAAATATAATGCCACGGGAGCACAGGCGCATCCCGGGCTCAACATCCAAAATAACCCAAAAGTACAACTGCAGCCTAGAACCTACAGCCACTCTGCTTCCTCGATCCTCATTCTGTAGTAAAAATATGGAGCCCCCGAGGGGGTCAGCAACCCTTGGGTGGTATGGTTAACGCGCAGCCCATCGGCTACCGGGATACGCGCAACTAATTGTCATGATAACATGGCATTCATTTTAAACATAACATAACATAACATAACATAACATAACTACATAACATAACAACATAACATAACATACAAACATAACATAACATAACATAACATAACATATAACATAACAACATAACACAACATAACATAACATAACATAACATAACATAACATACATAACATAACATAACATAACATAACATAACATAACATAACATAACATAACAAACATAACATACATAACATAACATAACATAACATAACATAACATAACATAACATAACCTAACATACATAACATAACATAACATAACATAACATAACATAACTAATAACATAACATAAACATAACATAACATAACATAACATAACATAACATAACATAACATAACATAACATAACATAACTAAAACATAACATAACATAACATACATAACATAACATACATAACATAACATAACATAACATAACATAACATAACATAACATAACATAACATAACATAACATAACATAACATAACATAACATAACATAACAAACATAACATAACATAACATAACATACATACCTAACATAACATAACATAACATAACATAACAATGCGGCATAGCGTTATTATTGCATAGCACAACATCACATACACAGTGGATACTCTTTCCACATTCACAAACCAAGAAGGTTAACAACATAAGATGCCTAGAGAATGATTCACTCTCATGTTAAGCTCGTTACACATACTCATTACCGTTCTGTTATTCGAACGAGTAACTTAAGTCATAGATGGTTCGGATATAGTGACCCGAACACACCACACAAACACATGTTCCCACTAAACCGATCATAAGTTAGAATAGGTAAGCTTTGGAGGAAGCTAGCGGGAGATCGAACACCAAATTAAGGAGAACAATCTTAACAACATAAGAGTCGAATCTGATTCAGATTTCTACTCTTAACTTACATGCATGACCGGACAACCGGATTCCTCACTTCCCAGTTAGCACTTGTTAGAAGTTCAACGGTGGAACTTAACAATAATTCACATCGTGGTAAGTCATGTTAGACACCACAAGGGAAATGAGTCACATCACAACATCACAATAATATGAACAACTGTAAACTCATTACATGATTTAGTCTTATAACGTCATAAACACACAGAAAAACAACACACACAAGCCGGTGTAAACCGGTAGGCAACAGACTGCAAGAAAACCATACCTTGGTCCTTGCTTCGATTGATTTCCACCGTAGGTCACTCCTATACATGTTTAAGAATGTCGGTTAATTATTTACTTAACTTCAAACTTACTAAATGTTTAACATGATTGTATGACATGTTTTTAATGCCCAACTAATCCTTTATTACCTACATTATACCCCCTAGGGTTAACTACATTAGCCACACTCTTTACTTTTTTTTATATATAAATTTTGGTCTGTCCGACCCACCGTCCGACCCACCAACTGGGTCGGACCCTTCCAGTGATTTTCGGGTTTGAAAAACTTAACTTGTCCGACCCATGTCCGACCCAACCATCTGGGTCGGACCATTCCAGAGATTTCATCGTCTTTTGAACATACACGTCCGACCCATGTCCGACTCACTCGACTGGGCCGGACCATTACAGAACATTTACCGCCTTACAAAACACCCACGTCCGACCCATGTCCGACTCACTCGACTGGGTCGGACCATTCCAGAACATTTACCGTCCTTCAAAAACACGACCGTCCGACCCATGTCCGACCCAAGTCCTCTGGGTCGGACCGTTCCAGAACCATTTACTGACGTCTAACAGAGGCTGTCCGACCCAAACTTGGGTCGGACCCCTGGGTCGGACGCCACCAAAACTTGCCCAAACTTTGTCAAATCTTCACCAAACTTCTCCTTAAGCCTCCTAATGTTTTCTAACATCATTTGGTACACTTAAACCCTCATACAACATCCATAAAATTCATTATCTATCTCCTTAACACTTACTCATTCCATACCGAAATTCCTAACCCTTATGTTATTTTCTCCTTGGTTCTCTAAGTGGTGTTTCATACCTATGATGATCACTTATGCCAAAATACTCCCTCACCACAACAACATCATCTCTCAAGCATCTATTCTCACAACTAACTCCTTATGTCATTCTTGAAATCCTTTTTCAAGTTTACACTTTCTCCTTGTTCACCAAAGTTTGCATAAATCTTAACACAAGTCTAAATGACTTTGGTGTATCCCAAAACATTCATTTGCATTATAAAATCCTCTAGAACATTGCCTAGACCCTTTTTACATCTTTAAACACCTTAATGCATGCTTCTTCCACTAGTTGAACACTTAACCATTCTAAACATTTCCTAACTTACCAAACTCATTTTAAACCCTTAGAACTTCTTGTTTCTTACCTAAATTTTGACATGAACTCTCCTAGAACATTAGTAACCCAAAACACATTGTTTTCACCATTAAACAACCAAGAATACTAAAAATCCATCAAACACATTCTTATACACAAACTTCACTCATAGCACTACATCACAATATAGTGCATAATTTAAATTGCATGGCACTTAGGCCCTTAAATAACATGGCTCTTAGGCCCTTAAGATGCATAAATCATAAACACTGAATTTCCCACATTATATTTGCCTTTGACCTGCAAATACACTCAACAACACATATGCCTTTTACTAAGCCTTTGAGACATTTTACTAAGTCATTCACCATTGGCTCCTTAATCATTTTAATAAGCAATACAAGCTCATTTCTCCTAAGACTTTAAACCACATTAGGTTAGCACATTTACCTCTTTTCCTCACAACTTCTTTCTTGTTTCCTTGATAAAATCGGTAATGATGTTTGGTTTGCTTGTCAACTTCTAAACATATACAAACAATATAATGAGTATTCAAGCTTTAAGCTTCATCTCATTGTAAACCCTAGATTATACATTGTTTTAGAAACATTAAGATAATTGTTTTACCTTAGAACTTGAAGAGAGTTTGAATATATATCAAGAGAGGACTCCACCTAGTCCATGAAAGGTTGGAATGAAGCTAGACAAAGCAACATAATGAGCACCATTAAGGTGATTCTCGGTCAAGGTAAAAAATGGAAAACATCATTTTTCTTTGAGATTCCTTACCTAGAAGCAAAGGAGATCAATAATATGTAGAAACATAAGCTCAAGCTCCATCAATGGTGGAACTCCATGGCACCGAAATGGTGGTCTTGAAGTTTTAAGAAGATAGGAATGAAGAGCTTGATGAGAGGAAGAGAATGGTGGTGTTTGTTTTTTATTTGGTTAAGTGAGCTAGGAGATAATGACAATGAAGATGGAGTTTGGTGTGTACTATTGCAAACCGTAAATGGAGAATGAAGAAGAGGTAGAAGAGAGCTTGGGAGGCGTTTGAAATGAAGAGAAATGAGAGAATGAAGATTGGTTTTGCTTTTTAGAAGATATTTATACATTAAAGCAAATAGTAACTTAAGAGTCATCTTTATTTACTTAGCAAGTTAACAAGAGTGGTGAGTCACCACACTTAAAAAAAAACCGGCCCCTATTATTATAACAAGGGTATTTTAGTCTTTGATGACTCATTTAATTACTTATAACAACATATGTTACAACTAGCTTATTAAAGTCACTATTCATAAAACAAGGCACATAGAAGTGAAATTTTTGATTTCCCATTGATATAGACTCCAAATGTGATACTATATAGTACACATGTTAATTAAAGAGTAATGATGGACATTTAGCCATTCAAAACTCATTTACAAGACAATTTTCAAAAATGTGCTTTAAGACTCCTTAAAGCACATTTTGTGTTTTAACTTGTTTTCAAGCTTGGTTTTCTTTAATTGGTTTAATATGTTCATTAGTATATAAAAAGGTCTTGGTAAGTTCATAGGTCTTAACCAAGCTTATCCCAAGCTTAGAGCACATTTTGGCCTTTATTGACCTTAAAGCACATTTGTGTTTTCTATGTTTAAATTGTTTACTAATGTTTCTAAGACTCTTTTTAGTCTTAATATACCATTTAAATGTTTAAACAACATACTAAGGTTTGGGGTATTTCATCTACCCCCCTTAAAAGAACTTTGTCCTCAAAGTTCACACTTCCACATATCCTAATTAGAACACGGGAATACATATAAACAATACTTCCATAACAATATTAGCAACACACACTTACATACATTGGACCAAAGTCCATACAACATCATTCAGACACAACGGTCTGTAACATAACAACATAACATAGACGATGTATTTAAATACACGTCTACACACATAACCGAAACGGCTCTACCCCCCTTAAAAAGGGGTACGCCCCGTACCCTATACACTAAACACTAAGAAGTAAACAATGACGGGTACTTCGCCTTCATCTTATCTTCCAGCTCCCAAGTGGCCTCCTCAACGTCCTGGTTAGACCAAAGAACTTCACCAGTCTCACAGACTTATGGCGAGTGTCTCGAGTCTTAGTATCCAGAATCCGTACCGGAGTCTCCACTGATCGCATGGTCGGCTCTAAGGTTAGCCTTTCAGGCTGAAGCACATGAGACGGATGAGACATATACTTCTTCAACTGGGACACATGAAATACATCATGTACCTTGCCCAGCTCGGCGGGTAGATCAAGTCTGTAAGCTACCGGGCCGATCCGCTCCGTCACAACATAAGGCCCCACATATTTTGGGCTCAACTTGCCTTTCTGGCCAAAACGAAATACTCCCTTCATGGGGGATACTCTCAAAAACCTGATCGCCCACGGTGAACTCCAGGTCACGTCTGCGCACATCTGCGTACGACTTCTGTCTATCCTGAGCTGCCTTCATGTTAGCCCGGATCTGGCGAACTTCTGCCTGAACTTGTTCTAGATACTCTGGTCCTATAATGACCGTCTCACTCGACTCATCCCAGCATGGCGTGCGGCATGGTCTACCGTACAAAGCCTGGAAAGACATCTTGATCGAAGCATGGTAACTGTTGTTGTAGCTAAACTCGATCAGATGTAACTTGTCAATCCAGCTGGTCTGAAAGTCAAGTGCACATGCACGTAACATATCCTCAAGTGTCTGGATGGTGCGCTCACTCTGGCCATCTGTCTGTGGGTGAAACGCTGTACTCAATTTCAGTTCGGTACCCAGTGCTTCTCGCGTAGACTTCCAATACCTCGATAAGAATCTGGTATCTCTGTCAGATACAATCGTTTTCGGTACCCCATGATGTCTTACAATCTCTCTGTCGAAGAGTTCTGCCAGTTTTGCCACTTTCCAGGTGTCCTTCATCGGTATGAATCGAGCCACCTTGGTCAGTCGGTCACACAACCCAAATCATATTCAGACCTCCCCTTGTAGGCGGAAGCCCTACTACGAAGTCCATAGAAATATCATGGAACTTCCACTCAGGCACTGGCATTGGCTGTACCATACCACCAGGCCGTCGGTGCTCAAACTTGACCTTCTGACAAGTGAGACACCTCAACACATAGTCATTCACATCCTTTTTCATTCCAGTCCACCAAAAATATCTTTTCATACCCTTATACATCTTTGAAGCTCCGGGGTGAATCGAAGTAGTAGAACAATGGGATTCACTCAATATGCGCTCCTTCAACTCAGCGCTACTCCTCGGTATACACAGTCGGCCATTAAGCCTAATCAGGTCATCATCGTGGAGTCTGAAGTCGTACTTCTGACCCTCGAATGTGCCATCAATAAGCTTCTGTCTAATCTCCATCATATACTGATCCGTCATCTGAGCACTCCGCACCTCTTCAACCAAGCCAGTATGAGAGACTAGCGAATGGAGAGAGTGTGCTCGGCGACTCAATGCGTCAGCTACCACATTTGCCTTACCCTCTTTGTACTGTAGATTAATGTCGTAGTCGTTTAGAAACTCAACCCACCTTCTTTGCCTCATGTTCAACTCCTTCTGAGTGAACAAGTACTTTAAACTTTTGTGGTCCGAATAAATTGTCACACTTACCCCATACAAATAATGTCGCCATATCTTCAGTGCGAAGACAATGGCACCCAATTCTAAGTCGTGGGTAGGGTAGTTCTCCTCATGCTTCTTCAGCTGTCGGGAGGCGTAAGCTACGACCTTCCCGTGTTGCATCAACACACAACCCATACCTCTGCCTGATGCGTCGCAATAGACCTCAAAACCATCTGGACCGTCTGGTATAGTCAGGACTGGTGCAGATGTCAGAGCATCCTTGAGACTCTGGAAAGAACTCTCACAGTCGACTGTCCACTCGAATGGTGCATCCTTTTTCATCAAGGAAGTCATCGGCTTCGAGACACTGGAGAAGTCCTTTAAACCTCCTATAATAACCTGCCAGACCGAGGAAGCTCCTGATATCGGTAACTGTCTTCGGCCTAGGCCAGGTGCGCACTGCATCAATCTTTGCCGGATCAACAGCGATCCCGGCCTCAGAAATCACATGACCAAGAAAGGATACTTGGTTCAACCAAAACTCACACTTCGAAAATTTAGCATACAACTGATTCCTCCTCAATGTTTGTAACACATTTCTCAGGTGGCTTTCATGCTCACCCCTCGATTTTGAGTACACAAGAATATCATCGATGAAGACTACCACTGACTTGTCCAACTGATCTTGGAACAAGCGGTTCATTAAATCCATGAACTTCGCTGGTGCATTGGATAAACCAAACGGCATAACCGTAAACTCATAATGTCCATACCTAGTTCTGAATGCTGTCTTCTCAATGTCACTGTCACGGATGGCAATCTGATGGTATCCGGATCGTAGATCTATCTTGGAGAATACTGATGCTCCCCTCAACTGATCAAATAAATCGTCGATGCGTGGTAAAGGGTAACGGTTCTTCACCGTAACTGCATTCAGTTTCGATAGTCAATACACAGGCGAGACTACCGTCCTTCTTCTTCACGAAGAGGACCGGCGCTCCCCATGGTGAAACGCTAGGGCGGATAAATCCCTTGTCGAGTAGGTCTCTCAGCTGCTCCTTGAGCTCTGTCATCTCTGCTGGAGCCATACGATAGGGCGCCTTCGCAATTGGTCCGGTGCCCGGAACCAAATCAATTTCAAACTCTACTTCCCGTGCTGGCGGCATGCCCGACAGTTCCTTAGGTAATACATCAGGAAACTCCGACACTACCGGCACATCAGGACTAAACTCTGGATCTCTCTCTATGTCCTGGACATAGCAGAGGTATACATCACTCCCTCGTCGTAGTTCACGACACATAGCCATGGCGGTGATGATCTGAGTCGAAGGCTCCCTGGGCCTCTGGCGGTAAGATATAGTAACCCCAGATGGACTCCGAAGAAGCAGACGATGCTCGGCACACAGGATTCTGCCCTTGTACCGCTCCAACCAGTTCATCCCGACAATCACATCAAAACCAAGTCCGTCGAACTCTATCAAGTCGATCGGAAACTCTTCACCTCTGATTCGTACAACAACATCTCGGTGGTAGCGGGTACACCTGATCCGCTCTTTCGACGGAGAGTGACTAGAAGTTTGGCCATCTCATCACCGTCTAACCCCAGCCTCTTCGCAAAGATAGCGAAATAAATGTGTGTGAGGCTCCGGAGTCGAACAAGATCGAAGCGTCCACGCCATTGACTGGAAAGGTACCGGTGAGGATTGTGCCGCTCTTGCCGGCTTCTGCCTCATTGCAGACACTCAGTATACCTCCCGTTCCGAGAGCACAGCCTAATTCATTGGCAAACTAATAAGTATTGGGTAACAACACGGTTGATATACTTCAACAACTTCACTTTATTCATTAACACACTCTTCTTACATTATACGTTGGTTTACACTGTTGACATAACTAACACATATATAATATCCTTAACATACACTGGCTTAACACATTACACAATTATACAAGGCTTTAAAACTGTCTGAAGGTTAAATTCAAACGTCCGGGTTTCATGTGTGTGGCGTTGATCACTGCCGACGGTGCGGTATTCAGTTTGATCTTCCTGATGCCATGATATAGCATCCTCGACTGCCCACCCATGATTAACACATCTCCTGATTTTAGTACTAGCTTCTTTGCGAGATCAGCACGCTTCTGCTCGCCATATATAAACACTGCGGTATCACCAATGGACCAAGACACCACGGGTACTCCCTTACTTAGAGACTCGGGTGACTCGTCCTTATCTTGGTGTAAACCTAATCGTCCACCTTTCTGGTAGAAGTTCACGATACACAAATCTGCCTTAACACTTGGAATAGAATCCGTTTCAACTTGCTGAGCAATTCCCACGGCGTGGTTAACGACCACAAGGAACTCCTCAGGTATCTTCGGTACAATTGCTCCGTCTTCAGCTCACACTTCTTGATATGTCTTGGTGTAAGGATTCCAGTCCTTACCCATGCACATCATCTTCAATTTCATTCTCGATCCGTTCGGGTATTCAGGTGTGTAGAAACCTCCAGGTGTTGCTCCAAGTTCATTGCATCGTCTGATGATATGGACTTGTGCTTCGGTGTCAGGTATCCATTTAAGAGTATCATACCTGGCTGGATAACCTGACTTTGCTCCATTGGAAAGTTGGTGATGTTGATGGTGGTTTCTTCTGGGTTTGGTGTGGGTGGGATTGGATAACATATATTGAAGGTTCCTTTAAGTTTAGAATTACCTAATCAGGTGACTTTCACACTATACTTTAACTCTTTACTCACATAATAACACACTTGGACTCACTAATACACACATGCATGAGATGCGGTATGCAATCACTTATTTCATTCAACAATATAGGCGGTACCTGTCTAGAAGAGGGCCCTGGCGCCTCTGACCGGTCCACCACATGCAGGGTGGCCTTGCTAGGTCCCAACCCCTTCCCCTTCTGGGAATCAGTGCCCCTCTGATCTGTGGGTGGCTGGTTAGCCGTCTTCGGGCCATCAATAGTCGCTGTGGCCTTACCCTTCCACTGCCCCTTGGGCTTGTTGACTCTGCTGTTGGGGTTCCGGTAACACTCGTAGTCACGGTTGACCCATTCTCCGCAGTAACGACACTGCACGTCGTTTCCTTTGCAGTCCTTGCCGGGGTGGTCTCCGTTACACCACTTACAGTAGTAGTGGCGGCTCGGTCCAGAACCGTGCAGCTGCTATCACAATACACAATCAATACTGTATTTCACAACTTAACATCATACACTTCAACTGTCACACATGATTAAATAATTACCCTAGGTGGGTAAAGAGCGTAGGGGTTTCGCCCGCATAAGATATGTGAGCTTCAATGGCTCCTCAGCTGTGGTGGTTTGGGCGTGGCCCTTGTCACCCTGGTGCTGACTATTCTGGGGCTGGGGATAAGGCTTTTTCTTCTTCTTTCCTCCCCCGTACCCCTGCGATCTGGCCCTCGCTCGTGGCCTTGCGCCTTGTGCGTATTTCCTCGTCCCTCAGACGGACGTAAATCTCAACCTAGCAGCGGCATGGTAGCACTCCTGAATTTAGGATGTCAGTCATGCCCCGCAAAAACATACTCACAAACTCACATTAATACTCTCTTATGGATTACACTTATTCATATCACACTTCATTTAAATTACCTGCAAGGTAGTATACTCAGCTGGCCCCATCCCATAGCGAAGAGGGTGGCTGAGACCGTGTGTAGAAACGGTTTACCAACACCCGGTTCGAGTTATCCCAGGTCCGGTAATAGGTGGATAATACCGTGAATGCAGTGTAGTAACTCATCAACCGACATCTTGTCCCCCTGCCTCAGACTATCCAGCTCCAGGCACTTGGCCTCTTGAACATGCATAGGGTAGTATTTGGCTCGCAGTAGTGCCGTGTACTCCCTCCAACCAAACTGAGGATCCGTCATCCGGTCCTCTCACAAGCTTCCACCAACTCTGTGCCGAACCCTTCAGGGTAGTAAGCGGCAAGACGGACCTTGGCCCCAGCAGGCACTCCAAGGTCTCGTAGGCGGTCTCCAACTCGGAGATGTACGCCTCCAGCTTACGTGGGTCGGTCTCCCCATGAAACGACGGGGTCTCAAATCTGCCAATGCCTTGAACCAGTTGGTCTCTCGTGGTGGTGGCGTGTGGTGGTTGAACTTCGGGCTGTTGCCCCTGCTGAATTGCAGCTACAAGTTGTGGGACCATTTGGGCTACGGCGGCCGCTACAGCTTCGGCCATAACCTGAGCCGTAATATTCTCGCCCTGGTCATCCGTACCTCCAGTACCGCTTCCGCGGCCTTCTACCTCTCGGTCACCTGACATCTGAATTCACATGAACATTTATTAGCACTGTGCTTGCAACTTATCGGTCCAACGATTGTATCATTTCCCGAAAATAAGGTATTTCCACACTTGGTTAGTGGTTAACCTTTCCCTAACTGCTCACTTAGGTAACTGTAGTTTGGTTTCCTAACTCGGTATTTTCCTAAGCTCGGTATTCTAGTCATCGAATTCACAACTAATTGAAATCGCCGGGAATAAACAGCTAACAATAACTAAACGCTTCGGTGCTACAACGCTGTCAACCACCCACGTGGTTAACAAGGCAGAACAAATACAAGTGTACCGGTCTGATGATCAGACTCCCGAGCATAGAAACTAAACCATAATTAATCATATACAATACCGAGTATTAATTACATTCCTTCACTGTAAACTCCCAATATACCTCACAGTAGTTTCAACGGAATCAAATATAATGCCACGGGAGCACAGGCGCATCCCGGGCTCGACATCAAAAATAACCCAAAAGTACAACTGCAGCCTAGACCTACAGCCACTCTGCTTCCTCGATCCTCATCCTGCTAAAAATATGGAGCCCCCGAGGGGTCAGCAACCCTTGGCTGGTATGGTTAACGCGCAGCCCATCGGCTACCGGGATACGCGCAACTAATTGTCATGATAACATGGCATTCATTTTAAACATAACATAACATAACAATAACATGGGCATAGCGTTATTATGCATAGCCACAACATCACATACACAGTGGATACTCTTCCACAATCACAAACCAAGAAGGTTAACACATAAGAAGCCTAGAGAATGATTCACTCTCATGTTAAGCTCGTTACACACAACTCATTACCGTTCTGTTATTCGAACGAGTAACTTAAGTCACAGATGCTTCGGATATAGTGACCCGAACACACCACACAAACACATGTTCCCACTAAACGATCATAAGTCAGAATAGGTAAGCTTTGAGGAAGCTAGCGGGAGATCGAACGCCCAAATTAAGGAGAACAATCTTAAACAACATAAGAGTCGAATCTGATTCAGATATCTACTCTTAACTTACATGCATGACCGGACAACCGGATTCCTCACTTCCCAGTTAGCACTTGTTAGAAGTTCAACGGTGAACTTAACAAATAATTCACATCGATTGGTAAGTCATGTTAGACACACACAAGGGAAATGAGTCACATCACAACATCACAATAATATGAAAACTATAAACTCATTACATGATTTAGTCTATACGTCGTCATAAACACACAGAAAAACAAACAACACACAAGCCGATTGTAAACCGGTAGGCAACAGACTGCAAGAAAACCATACCTTGGTCCTTGCGTCGATTGATTTCCACCGTAGGTCACTTCCTATACATGTTTTAAGAATGTCGGTTAATTATTTACTTAACTTCAACTTACTAAATGTTTAACATGATTGTATGACATGTGTTTTAATGCCCAACTAATCCTTCATTACCTACATTATACCCCTAGGGTTAACTACATTAGCCCACACTCTTTACTTTTTTTATATATAAATTTTGGTCCGTCCGACCCACCACCACTAGGTCGGACCCTTCCAGTGATTTTCGGGTTTGAAAACTTAACTTGTCCGACCCATGTCCGACCCAACCATCTGGGTCGGACCATTCCAGAGATTTCATCGTCTTTTGAACATACACGTCCGACCATGTCCGACTCACTCGACTGGGCCGGACCATTACAAAACATTTACCGCCTTACAAAAAACACCCACGTCCGACCCCATGTCCGACTCACTCGACTGGGTCAGACCATTCCAGAACATTTACCGTCCTTCAAAAACAGGACCGTCCGACCATGTCCGACCCAAGTTCCTCTGGTCGGACCGTTCCAGAACCATTTACTGACGTCTAACAGAGGCTGTCCGACCCAAACTTGGGTCGGACCCCTGGGTCGGACGCCACCAAACTTGCCCAAACTTTGGCAAATCTTTACCAAACTTCTCCTTAAGCCTCCTAATGTTTTCTAACATCATTTGGTACACTTAAACCTCATACACATCCATAAAATCATTATCTATCTCCTATAACACTTACTCTCATTCCATACCGAAATTCCTAACCCTTATGTTATTTTCTCCTTGGTTCTCTAAGTGGTGTTTCATACCTATGATGATCACTTTATGCCAAATACTCCCTCACCACAACAACATCATCTCTCAAGCATCTATTCTCACAACTAACTCCTTATGTCATTCTTGAAATCCTTTTTTCAAGTTACACTTTCTCCTTGTTCACCAAAGTTTGCATTAATCTTAACACAAGTCTAAATGACTTTGGTGTATCCCAAAACATTCATTTGCAGTTATAAAATCCTCTAGAACATTGCCTAGACCCTTTTTACATCTTTAAAAACTTAATGCATGCTTCTTTCACTAGTTGAACAACTTAACCATTCTAAACATTTCCTAACTTACCAAACTCATTTTAAACCCTTAGAACTTCTTGTTCTTACCTAAATTTGACACGAACTCTCCTAGAACATTAGTAACCCAAACACATTGTTTTCACCATTAAACAACCAAGAACACTAAAAATCCATCAAACACATTCTTATACACAAAACTTCACTCATATAGCACTACATCACAATATAGTGCATAATTTAAATTGCATGGCACTTAGGCCTTAAATAACATGGCTCTTAGGCCTTAAGATGCATAAATCATAAACACTGAATTTCCTACAATATTATTGCCTTTGACCTGCAAATACACTCAACAACACATATGCCCTTTTACTAAGCCTTTGAGAACCATTTACTAAGTCATTCACCATTGGCTCCTTAGATCATTTTAATAAAGCCATACAAGCTCATTTCTCCTAAGACTTTAAACCACATTAGGTTAGCACATTTACCTCTTTTCCTCACAAACTTCTTCTTTGTTTCCTTGATTAAAATCGGTAATGATGTTTGGTTTGCTTGTCAACTTCTAAACAATATACAAACAATATAATGAGTATATCAAGCTTTAAGCTTCATCTCATTGTAACCCTAGATTATACATTATTTTAGAAACATTAAGATAATTGTTTTTACCTTAGAACTTGAAGAGAGTTTGAATATATATACAAGAGAGGACTCCACCTAGTCCATGAAAGGTTGGAATGAAGCTAGACAAAGCAACATAATGAGCACCATTAATGGTGATTCTCGGTCAAGGTAAAAACATAGAAGAAACATCATTTTTCTTTGAGATTCCTTACCTAGAAGCAAAGGAGATCAATAATATGTAGAAACATAAGCTCAAGCTCCATCATGGTGGAACTCCATGGCACCGAAATGGTGGTCTTGAAGTTTTGAGGAAGATAGGAATGAGAGCTTGATGAGAGGAAGAGAATGGTGGGTGTTGTTTTTGATTTGGTAAGTGAGCTAGGAGATAATGACAATGGAAGATGGAGTTTGGGTGTGTGACTATTGCAAACTGTAAATGGAGAATGAAGAAGAGGTAGAGAGAGCTTGGGAGGCGTGTGAAATGAAGAGAAATGAGAGAATTGAAGATTGGTTTGCTTTTAGAGATATTTATACATTAAAGCAAATAGTAACTTAAGAGTCATCTTTATTTACTTAGCAAGTTAACAAGAGTGGTGAGTCACCACACTTAAAAAAAAAAACCAGGCCCTATTATTATAACAAGGTATTTTAGTCTTTGATGACTCATTTAATTACTTATAACAACATATGTTACAACTAGCTTATTAAAGTCACTATTCATAAAACAAGGCACATAGAAGTGAAATTTTTGATTTCCCATTGATATAGACCTCCAAATGTGATACTATATAGTACACATGTTAATTAATAGTAATGATGGACATTTGCCATTCAAAACTCATTTACAAGACAAATTTTCAAAAATGTGCTTTAAGACTCCTTAAAGCACATTTGTGTTTAACTTGTTTCAAGCTTGGTTTTCTTTGATAATGGTTTAATATGTCCATTAGTAGATAAAAAGGTCTTTGGTAACTTTACTAGGTCTCAAACAATCTTATCCCAAGCTTAGAGCACATTTTGGCCTTTATGACCTTAAAGCACATTTTGTGTTTTCTATCGTTTAAATTGTTTACTAATGTTTCTAAGACTCTTTTTAGTCTTAATATACCATGTTAAATGTTTAAACAACATACTAAGGTTTGGGGTATTTCAATTGTAAATAAACATAGTGTCTCAAAAATAATTCCAGATTCCTACATCTATGTGATAGCGCGTTCCCGCCCCAACTTCAGCAATTTATACCTGCGATCAGAAAACAATATACAAAACACGAAGGGATCACGTAAATCAGTGAAACTGAGTAAACTCTGCCTCATAGCGTAAAAATACATTTTGAAACTCTTTTGGGATAATCAAACCAATAACACAACAAAATCATTTCCAAACGAAAACCATTGCCAATAATCACGGTCATCAAAAAAATCGGGGGAGCTTTCACCAGGATTCCAATCACCAGTATACGCGGACGGACACCCATATTGAGGCCGCAACAATAATATACCACCTCACCCTAAGTCCTAAGTGTGCCACACCCCCAGAAGGTACTTCCGACTAAAGGAGTAGATCATAGAGCTTAACTGCGTTTCACTGTTCGCAACGCAAAAATATATAAACATGGGTACAAAGTACCATCAATTACACGAAGTTCCAAAGGTACCAACAATTTACACGGAGCACCAGACAGTACAACAAAGTAATCAATCCAGTGAAAGTCTCGAAAATAGTAATCAATTTCAGTTTGCAAAACCAATATTGAATCCAGAATACGTGGGGGAATAATTTCTCAACTTCCAAAATCAGAAATTAGGGTTTTAAAATAATCCTTCAACAATTCGCAATCCACACAAGAAATGAATTATGAGCACATAAGTTTACCTGATTGCTCACACCACCGATGAGGACAGCTCAGTAGGATCACTAATAGCACCGTCAACAAATTCGAGGTCTAGAATTATAAGAACCACTAATAAGAATCCAACAATTCACACAACCAAAATAATCCCAAAACCTTATCAGGTATTAGACTTACCCATCTATTATAATCGGCACCAGGGAAGAGACTTGAGAAGAGCAAGATAAAGAACGAGGGTTTGTGAGTTGGAGAGAAAGAGCATAAGAGCGTCACGATGAGGATGAAGGAGATGATGGGGAAGATCGTGTTATAAATAGAAATAAATTGTAAAAGAAAGAGAGGAATAATATTATTAAGTAATTATGTAATAGTTTTAGAAGGGAAAAATAAATAATCATTGTTGTAAATAATTTGAAAGAGAAACTAGATTCCTATTAGAAAATAAAGGAAAAATCACTAATTAATTTGAAATAAGGTAAGAAGGAAAATGGTTTTGCCCGTTGTGAAAAGATAAGAGTGGATGGAATTATCTTCTAGGAGAGATAATTGTTTAGAAATAAATAAATAAATATTGAGTAATTATTTAAGAGAAGTGAGGAGATCGTGGTGACGACTGTAGAAGGTGGATATATTAGTATTTAATATAATTTAGGAAAAGATAAGGAGAGTATACTAGGATTATATCAATTTAGAAAAAAGAGAAAGGTAAGATAATTGTTTTAACTTCCCTGAGCCCTTTAATAACATAACCTCGGACTAGCCAATCATTTATATTTCGTTCCAATATAACGATTAACTTATTCATATCAACTATATATTATGCATATCCTAACTTGAAATTCGCGGGTATTTCAATTATTGTCTCAGTCTCACTGCTAAGATTCATGTTGTCTATTGTGCGCCGCCAGTTCTCACTTGTAAGCGAACAAACTAAATCTCTCGAACAGTTGTACGGATCACCAGAGAAATATAAACAAAGCAAGAAATAAAACTACAATCTTCGTAGAATTATTGCAAACACAAAGGAAGAAGAAATCACAAACCAGGAATCCATAATAAATGTGAATTCTGCACAACTACTAAGACATAGGAGACAAAGAAATAATAACAATGATGAAGAGATAAGATAACATCATCTAATTGTTGTAGAACTGATGACAAATCCAATCTCTGTCTTCTGCTCCCATTTCCAAGTTGCCTCTCTGTTTTCTCCGTCTCCTTCCCTCTTCTGTTGACGGATAGGGCTAGAAAATGGAAGAATAGAAGACGCTTCCATTGGAAGCTGATTTTCAAATATATATATATATACTTTGTTCCACTTAAAGTAAATGACGGGCGCTGCCTATATCTTTTGGTGCGGGAGTGTTCCGGTTTATATACCCGGACCACTCACGTGAATATGTCCACATGAGATAAAAAGGCCTGGTCCGGGTCTTTTCCTAGTATGTAAACTTGGACTTGGTCTAAAAATCAACAGTGAGTTCCGCCCTTGTGTGGTCGGGTTTATAGATCCGGACTAGAGCTGATCAACACGGACCTGGCCCGGCGGCCCAATCCGGCCCGGCCCGGAAATAAAGCTCAAAAAGCCCGTCCGAAAAAAATTCCGGGCAGCTTGGACAACAAATCAGGCCCGAATGAAAAACCGGGCCGGGCTTCGGCAAAGTTTTAGGCCTGCAACAAAGCCTGGCCCGGCCCGGTTTATTATCTTATATAGTTTTATAAATATAATATTATACTCCCTCTTGTTCTCAATATATGATTATTTGGGTCCTTTCCCTATTTTCAAAATATAACGTATTATAGCCTTTTTTGTCATCTACTTTTCAGTTCTATCCCTCATCTTTAATTTCACAACTCTACTTTTCAAATTATTTCAATTCCCAATGCAAAAATTAAGGGTAAAATAGTCTAACTTTTTCATCTTTAATTCTTGTGCCTATAGCTAGAAAATCAAGTATTGATAATAAAAGGGAGTATATATATTTAATTTAACTTTATATAATACCTTTTATTATTTATTTAAATTATATATAATATCTATTAATATTACATACAACATATATACAATTATAATTAATATATATTAATATTATACATAATCTATATATTTTTTCAAAAAAAAAAGAATAAAAATATTAAAAAAATATAAAAACCGGGCCGGGCGGGCCGGACAATGATTAAAATAAATCCGGACCTAGCCCGGCTCGCCCGAAAAAATTAAAATCGGGCTTGGACAAATATATAGGCCGTTGGGGCCTAAAATTAATGTTGGCCCGGCCCGAACCCGGCCCGCCCGCCCGTTTGATCAGCTCCAATCAAGACATATACCCGGACCACACCAAAATCTTAGTAGTAAGCTTTTCTTAGGGTTGATCCGGGTCTGTAAGTCTGAACAAAGACCTGGACCGTACCCAAAATGCTCGATAATATTCTTTTTTACTCCCATTCAACCCCGTCTTGATCGTTAAGCTCTTGACACACGTTTCTAGACCATTTTCTTCAGTATTTTTACCTGATTAAGCATAAAACCACAAGTAAGGGGAGTTATTCAAGTATAATATAAATTAACATATAAGTAAGGGAATTTATCACATAATCCAATAACATATTAATCAAATTAAGCATATAAATATGGATAAATTCAGTACTTATCAACTATCCCACACTTAGCTTTTGCTTGTCCTCAAGCAAATAAAGATTATAACTACTCCAAACTGAAACACTGAACTCCAGAATAAACATAAGTGGAAGGAAAACAAGAAAAATTGCCATAAGAAAAATCAATCTGCTTTAAGCTATCAGTTTTCGCAAACAGTGAAAAGAGAACATTTTTAATAAAAGCATGAATAAACTAGATTGCAGAAACTGAAACACAAATTAGCTTAAAACCTTCCACCAATTTCATTACCAGTTGAGCGCAAGGGGCAAGAAGTAATGTCTTATTCCACAATACCTTTCATTTCGACATACTCATAGCTTGTAACGATCCCCTATCACTGCATTTAAACTTCTAAGCACTTATACTTTCACAATTACAATTCATAAATATTAATAAATTCAGCACACAGAGATTGCCTCCATTCTCCCATACTTTCTCTCCACCCCTGTAACAGCTTTGGGCGACTTTCCTAGATTGTGCGGCCTTTTAGGAAGCTTGATGATGAAACACCCTTAAAGACTTAATAACCGAGTGGACGAGGCTTGTTTTTGGTTTAGGAGAAACAAACTAGCGGAGTACCTTGCCTTTGTCCTTTATTTCGTCACATTCCCCAGGTTCCAAGATAAAATCATTTAGTTTCCACAATTAGCCAATCCATCAGATTTTAGTGAAAACAGAATAAATTTTTAAAAAACTACAATCAGACAACTTTTAAGTAGAAATTTTTTTGAGGTTGTCATCAGGCTCAATTTGAAACTTCCACAGACAGTATCACCCAAAATTCAATATTTATTGGCATTAGAGAAACATATTATTTATCACCTGAAAAACAAACAAAAACTAGTGGTTTGAAGTAATAACTGAAGGTTATTCCCTACCCACACTCAATGTCCTCATTGTGTGACAAGGCAAGAGTGAAAAACTTAGAACACGAAGAAAAACATTTATGTTTGAAGGAAACACAACAGAGCAGTCACAACAAAAATTAAAATTAAAAGAAATTAAACTAAAACTTCCCTAGATTTTGTTGTGGCCATATGTAGAACAACTCCACACTTTTTGCTCAAGTGTTGCAGCCTGACTGCAGTATCATCATGAAGAATTCATATGAAAGAAAGACACTAAAAGAAACCAAAACTATAACACAGAGTTAAATATTAATAGACAACAAATCCAGGAAAATAGCTACAAAAAGAAATTAATGAAGAAAATAAAATTTAACAATATTTAACACTAGGTTGCCTCCTAGCCAGTTGCCATTCTTTAACGTCTTTGGATAGACCATACCCTTTAGGTCATCCAAGATCAAATATGAATGTCGATGTGGGCACCAGAGGATGGATGAGGCGGACATCAAATCTCTTCATATAATGACCCCGATCAAACGAAAAGGTAACCTCAACACTCAAAGTGTAAAAGTGTAAACTCCACTGATCATGCGTTAGGTGGCCGTGTTGAGGTGGGTGACCCTTGATGTGAAGATCACAAATTCGTGGTCCTCTCTCTCAAATTCAAGGATATAGACATCCTTGTCGTCTGGTGGAAGCTCAAAGGGTGAACTTGCAGGAAATTCAACTTCAACAGGAATAAGGGCTCTTTGAAGTCAATGAGGTAGCTCTTCTCTAATGGCTCAACAGCTGATGCAAACAGGAGGTCGACTGGAGGATTCTCTAGCTTAAGTACGGGTGGAGAAGCAATAGACTGGTAGCTTCACAAATTAGATCATTCTCTAACTATATAGCTTCATTATTCCGCTCAATCTCTAGCTTCGGCCTCTCCATGATCTTCACCTCAGATGTGTTTGCAACTTAAGGGATCAAATGATCAATTTGCGTATTACTCCACAAAGTTGCTGCAGAAGGTGTTCAACCTCATGAATGGTTTCATTTTCAGTCTAGTGGACTATTTGAGCTCCTAAGGCTTGCACGCTTGTCATGAGGGTCGCATGCCTAGCTGAACTCGCTTTGCAATCTGATAAGAAATATCTCATGACGTAGAAGAATCAACCAAACAATGAGACACGTCATGGTTCCCTTCACATGTCTGGCATGACCATTCTTGAAGAGGGCAAGAAGATATAAAATCTCTTATGGCATCCTCCAATCTAGAAGAGAATGGACAGTAAACTCGCTCATGGTCTCCTTCACACCTTTCACATACAACCCATTGGTTATAATATCCTCGCAACCTCTTGGCGGATTGTAATATCCAACCATGAGATCAAAGTACCTCGAAAGAAAAATAAAAATAAATTATATACATAATGAAGAAAATAAAAATAAAAATAAAAATATTTACATGAAAAAAATACATAAATATAAATCAGTGAAAAGGAAAATAAAATCAAACTAAACAAAATCCTATAAATATAATAAAATAAACAACCCCAAAACAAAAATAAAAAATAAACAACTAAAATAAAAACTAAATCAAACTAAAGAAAAACAAATGAGAATAAAATATAATAAAAATAAGCAAAACAATGTTGACCAAAAATTAAACTAATAAAATAACGAAAAATTGAAATAAACCTAAACAAAATACTAATCCTAAACTAAAATAATTATTAAAATAAAAAAACTGTAAATAAAAAATAAACACAATTAATATAAAACCATACAATAAATAATTTAAAAATAACAAAAAATAAAAATAAACTAAACTAAACAAAATAGATAAAAGAAAATTAGAATAAAGACTAAACTATACAACCGTGCCTCCTCGACAATGGCGCCAAAAACTTGTACGTGTTAAGCCTAATACGGCAAGTGTACCGGTCTATCATAGTAAGTTTTTCTAAAGTATCCCTTAAGGTTATCAAACCAAAGAAGACAGTGTTTAGTTTGAGTCTGTATCCTAGTTAAACTAGTAAAATATAGAAATCAAAGAAATCAAATAACAGAAATCGGGGGTTTGAATTGCTAAAATAAATAAGCTAAAATAAAAACAATAAAAGATGATCTTCTTGACTTGCTAAATAGAGAAATCCTGGTTTACTACTTCTCTATAGTTCTTCAATTCCCCCTCCTATGTGTTTTCTTAATTCTAGATTGCAACCTCATATCTAAATTAATCTAAAACAGGTTTCTCCAAAATAGATTCTTACTAGCAATTCCTAAATTCTTACTCTCGTTACGTATTATTAATTAACTATTAGCGTTCAAGACTCATCTGGTTTCTATTAAGCTAACCCCAAGGAATTATCGTCTCAAGTCTCACTACTAATATTCATGTAGTATATTGCAAGCCGTAGTTCTCACTTGTAAGCGAACAAACTAAATCTCTCGAACAGTTGTACGGATCACCAGAGAAATATAAACAAAGCAAGGAATAAAACTACAATCTTCATAAAATTATTTGCAAGCACAAAAGGAATAAGAAATCACAAACCAGGAATCCATAATAAACCTGAATTTGCACAACTACTCAGACATAGGAGACAAAGAAATAATAACAATGATAAAGAAATAAAATAACATCATCTAATTGTTGTAGAACTGATGTCAAATCCAATCTCCATCTTCTACTCCCATTTCTAAATTGCTCTATGTTTTCTATGTCTCCTTCCCTCTTCGGTTGACGGCTAGGGCTAGAAAATCGGTAGAATAAAAGATGCTTCCAATGGAAGCTGATTTTCTAATATATATACTTTGCTCCACTTAAAGTAAATGATGGGCGTGGCCTATATCTTTTGGTCCGGGAGCGTGTCCGGGTTTATAAACCCGGACCACTCACGTGAATATTTCCACATGAGATAAAAAGGCCTGGCCTGGGTCTTTTCCTAGTATGTAAACTCGGACTTGGTCTAAAAATCAACAGTGAGTTCCGCCCTTGTGTGGTCCGGGTTTATAGATCTGGACATATACCCGGACCACACCTAAATCTTAGTAGTAAGCTTTTCGTAGGGTTGGCCTAGGTCTGTAAGTCTGGACAATGACCCAAACCATACCCAAAATGCTTCAGAATCTTCATTTTGACTCCCGCTCAGCCCCGTTGATCGTTAAGCCCTTGACACATGCTTCTAGACCATTTTCTTTCAGTATTTTACCTGTTTAAGCATAAAACCACAAGTAAGGGAAGTTCTTCACATATAATATAAATAAATATAAGTAAGGGAAATTATCACATAATCCAATAACATATTAATCAAATTAATCATAGAAATATGGATAAATTCCGCACTTATCAACAACACTTGAGGAAGGTTTCTCGCCAAGGTAGCTTAGTCACGTACGAACAACTAGCCCGGATAGAGACCTAGATAAGGCTTCAAAACCCGCAATTGAAGGAGACAAGCTCGACCACCATTGAAGCCCTTCATGCTCTTCATCAACCTCCTCTATGTCCAACTCTTTCTTTATCTTATCTCTCTCTCTCTCTCTCTTATCTATGCTCCAATGGAGGAATAGCCTCCTAGTACCTAGGGATGGGGATTTTCCCAAAAATCACTAATACTCCATTGTTAAATCTTGAACTCCTTTATTTTATTTCTTGTGCTTAAGGAAAGATAATTACTGAACATTAATGCTATTAAGCTTGTTTACTTATTATTTGAGGATTTGCTTAAGGTTTTCGCAATGTGTATTGTTGTGGGTTTCTATGGACGGGTTTACGGAAGTAGAAATCTAAACTGTGGGGGATAAATCAATGCACTCACTTCTCAAGGGTTTTGAGATGATACCACATTGCAACTTAGGGGAACTTGTGCTTAGTGCTATCGACTGACTATGTGCTTGACTCGCCGTCGGTTCCCGACCAATTGGTTAGGCTTGGTGGACCAAGATTTGGTTAATAAATAATTAAGAGTTCCCGTTGTTTAGCTATGAGTTCATGAATCCACAATCGTAGTAAAGGGTGAAGAGGGGAAAGATCCATCCACGGGAACATATATCCTAGATTAGTTAGTTTAATTTTGTTGTTTTCTACATCTCAGCTCATAAACCCAAACCAACAAAACCCTTAAAACATTTACTGCACTTTATCCTTTTTGTACATATTTATATGTACATTACTAAACTTTTAACAAGCAAAATAGTTGCGAAGTCTATGTGGATATGACACTTATTGTACTACTTCGATTGGGCTCACTCCACATTAGTTTGCATAATATATTCATTTATATTTTTCACTACAAGTTTTTGGCGCCACTGTCGGGGACTTCGGTCCAACTATTTAGCTTTGTATCATAGTCTTTGTACTTATCTTTTATTTTCTTATTTTCCCTTTTGTGTATAATTTTTTTCTTTTCTTTTTAGATACCTTAATCTGATGGATGGTCACTACAATCAAGCATGAGGTTGGTATGGTACTCTTATGACCCAGAGAACTAAAATAAATGGTGGTGTGTCAAAGATGCAGATGATACCATGAGAGCTCTCCCTGACTGCCAAAAAATTATGAATTGAAGGCTCTCATGGAAGACTTCATCTCATTCGTCAAGCTAAACTCTACCGAACAAAACACTAATGAACGGGGTGTGTCACAGATGCAGAGGAGACTATGAGAGTTCTTGATGCCAGGTTGGAGACTCCACCAGTTTGGAGGAAGTGATGACAAATTTTATCTTAAAAAACCAACCAGATTGGAGGAGACCAACCAACTGGAGGACTATCATGAGAATCCATAAGACATTAACCATTGGATTATGTGCCAAGAGTGTGGAGGAGACCACGAGAGTTTTCATTGTCTTGTGATCACGGTAGAGAGTGATAACGTCAGTTTATATACATTGAATTATGATATTACTAAAATTATTGAACTAGATGTACATCTTGATCTCTTAAACAGTACACGTTTAAAACTTGTACTTTTACTGTACATAAACTGTACCATTACAATATAACAAAAGATAACTACATACACATAGCTAAAAAGAATGAAAATTGTTTTTAAAAAAGTTTGAATTTACTCTCTAAAATATAATATTATATGACTTATTTCACATTATTTCTCTTCTTTTATTAAAACATCCATTTTTTGATATTCTAAACTAAAAAAATTCTCTTTTAGTTTCTCTCCTCATCCACCAATTAGTCATTTCGTTTTTGACTTTAATATACTTATGAGCTATTGTACGAACTTAACTATTGTGAAATAGTACTGATGATGATATGGGAAATATTTTAGAACCTCCTAGCTTAAACAATTAACGTCATGAATATCATTTATGTGTATATAAAATATACTATCTTAATTTGATCTGCAGTATAGCATCAGAGACCACACAACAAGTAAAACTAACATTATTAAACTTTACTTTTATATAGTTTAATATAAATAACTTTTGATGTCTGTGTTATACTATATAATACTTGTAAAGTACCTTAGTCCTGGTGCTGTGACAAGTTGACCATGTTATTTAAACGACTCCACGATTACCACGTGCAACTAAAAGTTCAAAAAAAGGACCACCAATTAATTAAAAAATATGATTCCCTATTATAATAGGTTAAAACCCCGTGTCACAGGAAGCCGCCTATAGGTTTAAGACTTTGCAGGGATGAGATCCGCGATTCAATCAGGACTTTTATATGAGTATATTATTTTTGACAAAAATATTATCTATTACTGTGTGGCTGCTCTAGTTTTTCTTTTGGCTAGCAACTTTCTAAGCTGTATAGACCAAATCTGGTCGTACTTGTGTACCCCTTGATAAAAAAAAAAAAAAAAAATTCAACTTTCATCTCTGCAACGCACTCGCTCATGGAGCCGGGCTATATATAAATCCCAGCCCCATAGTCTGATATATTCCACCACTCTTCCTAGCTATCCTCAAATACGCAACTAGCCGTTGCTTCCTATATTCTACCATCATTTCTGGTTTTTCCAGTGCATCTCTAAACTTGACCATGAAAAATCAGATGCACCGCATCTTCCACCATACTTTTAGACATAACACACAAGCCATTTCAACAGACGACACAAGAATATATTCCTGATGAGGGAGCTTTCATCATCTTCTACCGCACAGAAACAGAGCATCAGACAACCAGAAGATCACCTCCTCAATCATCTTATATCCTCCTGCACCTTTCGGCATCAGCAGCAGCTTAGTCATCATGCTCTTCATCGTGGTGTATTTCTTCAACATCGAGGTGTTCATGCTGCAGTACATGAACATTCACTTCCTCCTGCAGTGACATTTCAGAAGTAGAAACCAGTGATCAACAACAAGAAAATTATACTAACGGTGGAGCTGACAATGAAATCGAGGTGAAGCATGAAGGAGAACCCACAAGGATAAAACCATCAGAAGAAAGAAGTAAACCCTCTATCTACTTCCTTAGTGGTCTTGACCAACACATGGCCCCAATAACAACAAAAGACCATTTTCATGTACAAATCATCATCAAAAGGGAATGAAACATCAGTTGAAATAGTCAAGAACTCACTCTCTAAGATTCTCTCCTATTACTACCCTTTGGCCGGCAAGCTAAGGATCAATTCAGAAGGAAAGTTCATAGTGGAGTGTACAGATGAAGGGGTTATGTTTATAGAAGCTAAGGCTAATTGTGTGATGGGAGATGTTCTGTCAAGGCTTGATCACCCTGATACCCTTCTCAAGCTTCTTTATGATGCTCCAGAAGCTTTGGAAATCTCTATTATGACAGTTCAGGTTTTGTTCTGTTTTAATCCTTCTTCCTGATGATTATGTAGTTGTGTTTTATTAATTTCTTGTACAGTATTAATTAAAGCTCTTTCTCTTATTTCCTTAATCAATTTATACTGGTATGTACTATAGGTAACAAGATTCAGTTGTGGAGGCTTCGCAGTGGGAATTGCTGTAAACCATAGCATATTGGATGGCATGTCGGAAGGCGAATTCTTGAAGAACTGGGGCCTGATTGCACGTGGGTTGCCTCTCGATTCACCACCAGTCCTTGATCGCACCATGCTAATGACCGCTCGGCCGGATATACCTGCCATTCCCACTCACTATGGGATTCTCCAACTCAAGGAAGTATTGAAAAATGATCAATCTCTTTACGATGATCAACCAACAGTGTATAAATCCTTTGTGTTTGATGAAGATATGATAAAGAGGTTGAAGACCATGGCAATGCAGGAAGCCGGTAGTAACCAATATTATTGCTCCACTTTTGAAGTTATCACTGCCTTTGTATGGAGAGCAAGAACCAAGGCTTTTGGTGTCAACCCAAATGATAAAACTAGGCTTCTATTTTCTATCAATGTACGGTCAAAGTTGAAACCTTCTTTCCAAAAGGGTTCTTTGGTAATGGTTTCGTCGTGACCAATTCTTGTGCACTGCAGGTAGGTTTTTTCTTTTCTCTCATAAATGGAGCTAAGTCGTTATAATTATGCACACTTATATATGTTGTTGACAGACACCTCCATTAATTCATGCAGAGGATCTACTTGAGAAGAACTTCTCGTATGGTGTAAACCTTGTTCAACAAGCTAAAAGCATGGTGGATGAAGAGTATGTACAGTCATAATTGATTCCTTTGACCCTACACTACTGGTCAATCAATCAATTGCCAAAACTTTAGTGATATCCGCAACCAACCACCTCGGCTTCCATGAGACAGATTTTTGGGTGGGGGAGGCGATCCATATTGACCCTCAACTCTTGACTGGGAAACAAGTCGCCATGTTCATCCCACATGGAAGCAATAATAAAGCACTATCGTCCAGTTAGGCCTGCCTAGGTTGGCCATGAACACCTTTGAACAACTTGTTTTGCAAATATGAGGCTCCCCACATTCACATAGGAGTTTACCTACCCTCCAAACCAACACCTAAACGCACCAGCATATATATATATAAGGCTTCCCACATTCAATGTAGGTTTTTCCATTTTTATTTCCCTTATGTACTTTCTTTTTTACTAATGTAATTGCCTTTCCTTTGCATTTTTCTCTATATCCATGTATCAAGATGTGTATTTGCAATGTAACTTGAACTACTCTTTTGTGAATCAAAGAGCGAAGAAAACAATACAATAATACCCACTCTACTTAGCCTCTAGGTCTCTATGTTGTCTAAAGAAAGTCTGCACCAAGCTTGGAGTTCCTCTTCATATAGATCAATCTAAAACTGATAAATCTAGAGTATTATGCTAAAGCCCTGGTTGACCTGTTCCACCACTTAGTAGAGTATATATTTTGTTATATAGGTTAACTTATACTTTTTTGTTACACTTAGATAAAAGCACAAAAGCCAAAAAAGTTGTTCGGGTGCTTGGACGAGATCTTGGTTTATATGTCTAAAGGTTAGAAATCAAGACTGACCAAACGTGAGCAAAACGACAATTCTGGAGCAATTTGGCCTGGTGCAGGTCTCTGTCCGGGTATACAGACTAGGACCAATTGTCAGATGAATTTACTGCCCATCTATAGGTTTGATCCGGGTATCTTGTAACACCCCTACCGCTAGTCCCATCATTATCACCTAATCACCTCATTAATCAGTACTATTGCAGTGGATAATCTAATACAACCGGCTGATGTGTGAAACAATGCCGTTAGCCACCCACGTGGCTAACAAGGCCTAACTCAATACAGCATCGATCGGTCTGATGGACCGGAATAACCGAATACTTTAAACAAATACAATTCATTTCATTACTAACCGAGTCACATAATAAATCCTCGTTTCAATTCTCAACTATACCGAGTCTAATACATAACGGATGTCGATAACACTTTCGGTCTTACTCCTCGTTCAAATACATAAGTAAATTAAAATCTAACTACCCATGCTAAACACCATCCCCGTCCTACTCTCGAACGGTATCATCGTCGGTGTACCTGAAAAATAATGGGTGGCCCAAAGGGGCTCAACACCTTTGCTGGTATGGAAGTCGTGCAACCCGCTACTACCGGGCCAGACTCAACTAATTCTCATCTTAACATGCGGTTGATTTTATTTAAATCAAACATGAAGTGCAATAAACAAACATCATGCTCGCATTCATACAAGTATTCACATACAGGAATACAATCACAAACTAACACATTAAGTTAGTTAGTTTACTTATCTCACTCTTAGGTCTTGAGGGTTTTCTACCTCGTTAACGACTCATTCTCATTGTTCGATACCTTTCCATTCTCCTTGGATACTTATTGTTCTCTTAGTTCTTTAGACCACTACAGGTCTCATTCTTACTTCCCCGGTTTCGACTCTACTCTGGGTCTAGCATGGTGGGAAGACTCAATTAGTAACCGGAACACTCTCTTAGTCCTACTTCATTCACATAGGTCCGAATCTCTCTCGGACTTCTCACATTCCCAAATACTTCTCTCTTGGAGTTATAATATAATTATGTATGTTAGTCTAGAAGCATCACTCTCGATGTCTTCTATGTTTTGGGAATTATCTTGTAATCATGTATTATCAGATTTAAGCGTTGCCCCAACGTTTCGAATACTTGTACATTCGGGTCGTTTTCTTATACCGGGTCGGGTCTCATATAGGAGGTCGACTATCTCTTATAAGGGATTTGGTGGTCCCGTACATTTATTTTTACCTTTCTCATTGTTCTTAACGTTGAACTTCCGTTGTTCTCTTAACGAAGGTTCTTTATGTCTTTCCACTATTGTTCATTTCATGGACTGTTTCGTTTCGGTTCCCTAACTGTTAACGGGAGTTTACTAATCCCGTACATATCTCTCACGTTCTGGTGACTTCATGGGGATGCATTATCGTTATTCTCTAATCGATAGTTCATGTGTGTTTTCCACGTTTACGTTGTTTGCGGAACGACTCTTTCTACGAGTCACTAACCAATCATTACCCATTTACGGTCGGTCTACGAAATTAAGTTAGACCACACAATCACACAAGGTTGGTTAGCACATACCACATGCATCAAGATACAAAGAAATGCAATAAACATTTTTCATGCATTTATCTTATTAGGTCGGCACACAAGTAAACAAAACACAAGCCGAGTGAACTCGGTTTAAACACAAGCTACAAGAAATCTCACTAGTGCAGAAAATGTTTTTACCACGATTATTTTGCCTATATACCACGGTTAGAAACCGTGGTTTATACTCGCGTGGTATATCGGAAAATGCCAATAAACCACGGTTCGAAACCGTCGTTTAAAAGACGGATTATAAACCACGGTTCCGCTAAAACCGTCGTTTAAAGCCCATTGTGGTCGCGGGAATCAGACGATTTTATACGACGGTTGGACAGAAAACCGTGGTATATAATGTTTTATACGACGGTTTTGGACAGAACACCGTGGTATAAAATGTACTTATATACGACGGTTTCTACTAAACTGTGGTTATAACGTCGTTCCATTGAGTTTTAAATCACGGTTTTAAGTGAGCCGTGGTTTTTTTTTTTTCTTTTTTTTTAAGTTTTTTTTGTTTTTTTAGCCTCTACCACATATGTTTTCCAACACAACCCAATTTACAATCGCATATACAACCTGTACAGGGCATCCAACTGGTATTGCCCTTTGATAACCAACCACACTACATGACCATAACCAAGTTGCCAGTTTGAATTACAACATTTAAAACGAATTGCAAACAAAACTTTCAAAAATAAGAGAGTTGAACTTTACAAACTTTGAGAGTCTACGTTGCTTCAGCACAAAAAAAGTGTAAGTCTAACTACACTAGCTAGGGATAAGATCTAAGAAACGCTCAAGTAATTTTACACCAAAACTGTGATAAATGATCTCTTACAAGTCCAGATCCACTTTGGAATACGTGACCCCCGCATTTTGTGAAAAAAGAAATGATCTGTCCATAAAAAGAAACTGACCATCATTAGTACACACAATTTATTTAAAACGCAATAACTTTAACTACAACTTTGATTAATGGGTTACCTTGTCATCATTGTCAAGCGTGTCAATATTTTGTACAATCTCGTACATGTACCGCATCACGTAATAGCCACAGCTCCGTGAATCAGGCTATTTAGGACACTGTCATCACACCATCCATGGATTACCAACTTTAGACAGATCAAGAAATTTAAACGTTTAACTTTAATACAAAAATGCATGCATAAATTAAATGATTACTTACACGTATGTATTGGAAGTTCAAGATGGAGAATGGTTTCTTCTCATCACTTAAACCAAGCTTATGGCCCCTGCATAAAATTTTAAAATGAAGCCATTTATTGCCAATAATCCAGAACAAGCTTAAATAAATACAAAATGCATTAAAATTTTAAATACTCACTCCTTCAAATATTTCTCTACAGCGATCTCTCGAAGGTCATCAGCGCCCAAGGGTCTAGTATCAACACGCATGATGACGATAGGTGTCGTACACAACACCAACAACATCCAATGATTGCTACCACAGGTAAAACAAAGAATGTTTTGTAGAACAATATTTTTAATTTATCACATAATGTAATTAGGAAGTAAAAAATTCCAGTTATTGTGTACTTACATCTGATGATATGGGATCAGCAAATATTTGCTTCTTCTTCGTATCGCAGTACAAAATCCCTGCCTCACGTGCTGTGCACATCCTTGCTCATCCAATGCGGCCTGACTTGCTGACATCAATTGTGGACACAAGAAAGAGATGGCAAATAATCTCTTGCTCGCTAGCAGTCTACTAGTCAAACACCTAAACAACATTTTTCATAAGATATGTTAAATAGCTTAAAAAATGAAAGATAATTTAATAATTTAAAAGATACTTACACACAATAGGCCTGAATCACAGAGAAGTTAAGCAGGTCTCCCATCAAAAATTCTCTTAGATCGCTCACGGTAATCATCAGATCTCTGGGCTCATGGGAGTGGAAAACATGCTTAGACACTTTCATGTTGAAGTTGGTGACAGACTGCGGCTTCGTCATGAAAAAGTCATACAACATTTTTTGTTTGACTGTCAACTTCTTCAGATACTTGGGTGTCAGAATGGCGGATCTCCTAGGAGTCATATCGAAAGGTTTCACCACTTCCTTTTTCACACTCTGACTCTCCTCATTTGATTTCACAACTTCTTTCCCCTTATCCACTTTCCTCTTCTTAACCGGTCTTAATTCCTTATCAATCTAATAGTATACAAAATTTAAATAATAAATCATATCAGTCAACAGTCAAGTTAAAAACTAAACAGTAAGCATGTAAATAGTTTACCTTGTCACTGACATCAATGAGAGAATATGGCCATGGACAATTGAAGATTGTGCTTGACCTATTTTACTCCACTGATTCCACTCCAACGGAAGCGAAGAGTCTTCATGGCCTCGACAATGTTGTCTACCATCACACGAGCGTGAAGAGGTGGGATGAGCTTGAAATGTACTATACTGTTCGGTCCGGTCGCTAAAACCCGACTGTATGCAACATGCACAGTCTCACCATCCAACACTTGAAACAGATGGCATGATTTAGCCACCTACATCAACTCAAACAGTAAGCAAGGTAATAAAATTATATTGTTTAAAAGTAATGTTAAAATAACTAAGGACGAAAAAAGAACAAACCGAAAGGTTTTGATAAGGAAATGTGTCTCTGGTAGAAGAAGAAGGTGCAGGATGATCCACCATCGGAGTATCCGCCATCGTGGTAGGAGCAGACGTCGGTGTAGGATCATCGACCATCATAGTATCCGCCGTCGTGGTAGGATTCGGAGCAGACGTCGGTCTAGCAGTAGGTGCCGGTGTAGGAGACGCGGCCACTGTCGATGTATCCGCGTCGCGGTGGTAGGAGCAGACACCGATGTAGGAGTAGGTGTCGGTGTTGTGGAGTATGCACCTGGCCCAAATACTAAAGCCTCAAGTCTTCGCAGGCGCTCCTCGTAGGCTTGACGCTCCTCAGCGGACGTCGCTCCTGCTCCTGCACCCGTTCCTTACCCGTGCATCCACCATTCTCTCTATCATTTCAGCCTGTGATACTCTCGATCGAGATGAGGAAACAAATCTTTTTGGCGAACTTCCCCTCCTAGCCCCCGCACTCGCCCTGGATGATCCTTTTGCCCAAGGGCCTTATTCAGTGGATCATCCTGAGACGGAGGGACCGGAACCATCTCCCATCGCTCAGTAGATCCAGACTATTTTAAATCACAAAAACATTAGAAATGAACTTACTAATTAGTAAACAACAACTTTTAAAAATATATACTTACAATCTTTGAAGCCAACTCAGCAGTCTCGCTCTGAGGGAACACATATACTCCCTCCTCATTTTTCTTCATGCGACCCAGCATAAATGTCTGCACCCTACTTGCATCGTCAACATTATCAATAACTGACTGAGTGTCGTCTTCATTAGTTTTCGTTTTTTTCAGTAGGCCCTCGCTCTTCCACTTCTCCAAGCCCCCCGTATATCCAGCTCTAACCCATGAAGTGCTTATATATATTCTTCGCCCGGTTACGGTCTCGCTTGTTCTTGACGTAACAGTTACAAAATTTGTATTTGTAAGTTAGCATAACAATAAAAATATTGTTAAATTTGATTCCTTAAATAATTAAGAAAAAATAATTGTAAAATACCTTAAACTCTTCAGTCTGGCGATAGTGTTAGAATATCTTCCAGTCCTGACTCCGTGATCATTATACCATCATACACTACCCACGGCGGTGACCTCTTGGAGCCACTTTGGTAATCCAACCATCTACCAACCGATGCTTGAACTGTCGCAGCGATGTCGCTAGAAGTGATTCAATCTTCGTCCGAATTTCATCCGCGACTTTGTACCGCTTCTTCACCATCTGCCACATGATTTCTTTGTCTACCTTTTCTTGATCCTTCCAATCCTTATTAATCGAGCAATGGGATTTTACCATCAATCCCAAGTAAGAAGCAAACTGCTGCTTCGACCCACCAGAATGTCGGAGGTACTTGTCCCAGACCAAATCGATGGGAGAATCCTTCTTCACCTTCAACCCAGGGTCGGTCCACGTCCCTTCCGAGGATTTTGCGAAGTAGATGCAGCTGGTGGTTCTTCAGTAGGGACGTCATCGTCAATATCATCCAACCCCAACAGTAAGTCCTCTTCGACTCTATCGTCAGGATCCATAATCTGAAAAATAATCAATAATTAACAAGGTTAATAAACATCTACTGAATCAAATGTTGAAACATGACAAAATGAAAAATATATATATATATATATATATATAATATTGTCAATTAGACTTACAAAATATCATCGTTCAATCCACAATCCTTCATTGTGGTCGGACCTTCGATATTCAAAATTAGTTACATTATCTACCTCCATCGGCAACCGAATAGGTACATCTGTTTCATCTTCACAGTTGTATTCATCCTCATCAACAATATTATCAATCCCAACTATCGATCGTTTACTCTGCATTACAATAGACCATCTGGGATTACACTGATCACGACAGTAGAATACTTTTGCCTTTGATGCAACAATAAAGGGTTCATCAGTAGGAGCCGCTGTCGTTAAATCAACTAGCTTCATGCCATGATCCTCCTCACGATATCCCTGTTTGTTGTCCACCCATTTGCAACGAAATACGCAAGTTTCATAACTAGTGTAATTCAAGACCCAGATATCCTCAATAACACCATAATATTCGTTCTTCAGTGTATTGCGACTTCTTCCTGTGAAAATGTCTTGTGAAGCGATAAGATGCACACCACTGTTCTGGTTTGTCGATTTACAATCTTGACGTTCAGGGTAAAAAGAAAATCCATTTACATCATAGCCTTCATAAGACAACACATCGAGATGTGGACCGAGTGCCAACAACTGGATCATTTCATCCACGTTCCTTGGATCTTCGTACAGCACCTTCTGTCTGAACCACTTAACAAATGTTGCATTCTGCTCCTTTTTTAATTTGGCATTACTCATCGTTGGGTGTTTTGTTTTGAGGTAGGCTAGGTGTGCATCGAAATACGGTTCAACACCTCAGAATGATTCAACACAACCAGATGTGCCTTGTTCAATGTATCAATATCAACTCTGCATAATTGTTTTCCACAGGTACCAACCCCTTTAAGCCTGCCATCATGTCTTGCTTTTGGTAATCCAATAACATCAACACCGTGTAAGTAGTGAGTGCAGAAGTCAACTACCTCCTCACTTACTGTCCCTTCAATTATGCTTCCCTTGGACGCCGACGGTTTTTCATTTTCTTTTTCAGTATACCCATATATCTCTCAAACGGATACATATATCGAAGGTATAATGGACCACTATGTTTGATCTCTCTAACAAGATGAACAAGTAGATCACCATAATATCAAAAAACGAAGGAGGAAAATACATTTCCAACTGACACATGGTGATCACAAGGTCATTATGTAGTTTATCCAGCTTCTCCACATCAAGCACTTTACACGAAATTCCTTTGAAAAAACACATAAATTTGTAATAGTTTTCTTGACATCAGCTGGAAGGATCCCACGGATTGCAAACGGAAGTAAGTGCTGCATCAGCACATGATAGTCGTGAGACTTCATCCCTACCAATTTAAGATCAGACATTGATACCAAACTTGATATGTTCAATGAGTAACTAGATGGCACTTTAATATGACGAAGAGAACTACAAAAACTTATTTTCTCTTCTTTGGATAATGTATGACAAGCGGGAGGCAAGAATGTTCTTTTCCCTCTTTGTTGTGGCGCGAGTTCTTCTCGTATACCCAATTCAACCAGATCTTTTCTACCCTTCAAATGGTCTTTTGTCTTTCCTTTCACGTTTAGTAGTGTCGCAGTTACACTTTCACCAATGTTTTTCTCCACGTGCATAGCATCAATGCAATGTCTCACCTCTAAATGTTGCCAATATTCAAGTTCTCAAAATATTGATTTTTTCTTCCAAATGCTCTTTTCAGTGGCTTTAATTGGTGGACCGAAGTTGTTCACAACATTCTTCAACTGATTGTAAGTCTCAGCAGCAGATAGTGGTGGTCGTGCGACTGCATGATCCGTTTTTCCATCAAACTCTTTTGTCATCTTACGGTATTTATGACCTTTTGGGGAGAATTTCCGATGGCCCATGTACACATTTTTCCCACTGTGTTTTAACCGTATACTGCAAGTTCTATCTCCACATATAGGGCACGCTAGAGCTCCTTTAATTGTGTATCCCGAGAGGTTGCCGTATGCAGGGAAATCATTGATTGTACAAAACAACATAGCCCGGAGCGTGAAGTTTTCCATACCGTATGAATCATACACTGTCGCACCTTCATTCCACAACAATTGTAAATCGTCAATAAGTGGTTGCAAAAACACATCAATTTTGTTTCCCAGTTGTTTTGGACCCGATATCAACAGAGAGAGGAGAATATGTCTAGGTTTCATACACAACCATGGCGGCAGATTGTATATTGTCAATAAAACAGGCCAAGTACTGTGTATACTGCTCAAAGTGCCATAAGGGTTCATCCCATCAGTGCATAAACCAAGTCTTAAGTTCCTTGGGTCTGTACCGAATTGAGGGTATATTCTGTCAATGTTTCTCCATTGTGGTGAATCGGCTGGATGTCTCAATTTACCATCATCCTTTCTATGGGTAGCATGCCATCGGAGGTTCTCAGCATCTTTCTGAACTGCAAACAAACGTTTGAATCGGGGAATTATCAGTAGATACCACAACACCTTCACAGGAGAACCCACTTTAGTGCTTATGTGGTTTCTCTCACCCTTTTTTACATAGCGTGATTCCCCACATTCAGAGCAATGGTCATCCAACTCATTCTCCTTCCAGTACAACATACACCCATTTGGACAAGCATGTATTTTTTTATATTCCATACCCATCGGACACATTAACTTCTTTGCTTTATAAGTTGTTGTGGGTATCACATTGTTCTATGGTAGTACATCCTTCAGCAGTTGTAAGAGATCTGTAAAACTGACATCACTCCATCCATGTCTCGCCTTCAGATTGAATAGTTTTAGGACAACGCTCAATTTGTTTTGTGTTTGCGTATCACATCCATTGTACAACGGTTCCTTTGATGCTTGCATCAGATTTTCGAATGTTTTGGGTTTGTTGGAAAAATGTTGTTCAACATCTTCCATCATTGCATTAAGGTCCTCCTGATCATCTGAATCACTAACTAGTGAATCATCTTGAGTATCCCCAAAATCGTGTGAAGCATCCATTTCTGATTGTTCTGCAACGACGTTATCAGCACATTCAAACACTTGTACTGAATGTTGACCATGCAGTATTGTTATGGCTTCATAATCTTCTGTAAACCCTCTGCGAATCAGATGATCCTTAATCTTGTCCACACCTCGGTATTTGAAGTCATTCTTGCAATCAACACAAGGACATCGAATATATCCCTTATCCCTTGGTTTAAGATTGTCAACAAGGACTTTGCAAAATTTATTGACCCCTTCTAGGTACTTGATGTTCAATCTGTCACTGTACATCACTGAGCACTCCATCTCCTTTTTCAACACACACCAGATGTCGTGAACTCGTTCCATTGATCTCCTCTTTTTTTATTTACAGATTTAACAACCTAAACCTATCCAATCACCTTCGATCTCACCTAGGAACAAGTTAATAATATACAGTAGTTCAGTGATAATTTCGGCAGCATTACCCTACAGTTCTCCTAGTGTAGATATATATATGAATCGTTTCAATTCACATATATATATGTACACTAGAAGAACACTAGGGTAATGCTGCTGAAATTATCACTGAACTACTGTATATTATTAACTCATTCACAACCTAGATGGTGAGATCAAAGGTCATTGGACAGTCCCAACAGGGACTATCTAAGACATACCTCTATCAGGTAAATCTCAGATAGGTAATTCTATGTTTGAATTGATTTTCCATTGTTTAATAGAAAAACAAAAATAAATTGAAAGGTTTTAAATACAACCCTGATGAGTACTGGATGGTCAGTGCGAACAAACAAGATAGAGAAGAGACAAGTAGACAGATGTTCTTGCACGTAGTATATGACACCTATTCAATGAAATAATAATAAGGTTTTAATTGAAACTGTAAGTAATTATGAAGAAAGTTAAATTCGATGGAATTTGAATCAGCTTAAATTCTGGAAAAAAATTTGGCATGACCTTTGCGTATTTTTAGACACTCCACATTTTTTAAGGCAGAAACAAACACAGTAGCAGCAACATTAATTCTCAGCAAACCATACGAATTATTATCAGGCAGAAAAGTATGCATATAGTAAATGTGTATATATATATATATATATATATATATGATCAATGAACAAAAACAACCACCCCATTTCAACTTAATCTCACATTTCACCACACTATGCAAATATATATTCTAATGATTGCAGAATAGAAGTAGAATTTAGTATAACGTTTATTTGTGACAATATTATATATATTAGTATTTGTTTCTAAAATTATAATCAGAAATGCAAGTGTTTTTACCGTGGGTTCTGATCAGGCAAACCGGTGGCAGAGGTTGACAGCAGTAGATAGTGCGACAAGTAGACAATCCGACTGTGTGTAGCGACACCTATTCAATGAAATTAGAATATAAGGTTTTAATTTGAAAAAAATATGAATAATTGAACAAATAAACAAACAAAGATATTTTGAATAAACCATGTTATTGAAACATTTTTAAAAAACTAACCTAATGAGTAGGGATGATCAAGTCACAAATGGGAAAGAAGAGGGATTGTTCAAACGTAGAAACACATATTCAATAAAATTAAAATAAGGTTAAATTCTGGAAAAAATTTGGCATGACCTTTGCGTATTTTTAGATACTCCACATTTTTTAAGGCAGAAACAAACATAGTAGTAGCAACATTAATTCTCAGCAAACCATACGAATTATTATCAGACAGACAAGTATGCATATAGTAAATGTATATATATATAAATATATATATATGATCAATGAACAAAAACAACCACCCCATTTCAACTTAATCTCACATTTCACCACACTGTGCAAAATATATTCTAATGATTGCAGAATACAAGTAGAATTTAGTATAACGTTTATTTGTGACAATATTAATATATATAACATATACATATAAGTATTTGTTTCTAAAATCATAATCAGAAATGCAAGTGTTTTATCGTGGGTTCTGATCAGGCAAACCGGTGGCAGAGGTTGACAGCAGCAGATAGTGCGACAAGTAGACAACCGACCGTGTGTAGTGACACCTATTCAATGAAATTAGAATATAAGGTTTTAATTTGAAAAAAATATGAATAATTGAACAAATAAACAAACAAAGATATTTTGAATAAACCATGTTATTGAAACATTTTTAAAAAACTAACCTAATGGGTAGGGATGATCAAGTCACAAATGGGAAGGAAGAGGGATTGTTCAACCGTAGAAACACCTATTCAATAAAATTAAAATAAGGTTAAACTCGGAAAAAATTTGGCATGACCTTTGCGTATTTTTATATACTCCACATTTTTTAAGGCAGAAACAAACATAGTAGCAACATCAGAAAGACTACTACGAAAACCATTTCATTTTCCTCTCCATAAACAAACATTTAAGAGAACTGTAGAGAATTTTTTTCATTATTCTTTATTCCCTTTCTTGCTTCCATTTTGTTTTATGTGCCAATACAAACACCTCCCCTAAGAATAATCAATACAAATGGCGGATCAAATAACAGCCGATCCACTTTCAAACAACGGGGTGGAAGCATACGACGATCATCATGAACACCCAAAACTGAAATCTCATGTAAACTTTCACAACGATGATAAAATGGAATCTTCAGTCAAGTCTAGTAATGCAAGTAATGCTTTTGGACGACAGAAATCTTTCCATATAATGTTGGGTGCTGGAAAATGTAAGATTTATGTATTTATATACATATACACTTTTTTGTAGTATTTAATTATTTTTTTTAAGAAGTAGTATTTAATATTGTTGATTTGATTGTTTGTATATGGACGGATTAATTATACAAAACTGTATATATATGTATATAGCTGCTGATGTGTTGCTATGGAGGAACAAGACGATATCAGCCAGTGTCCTAGCCATTGCCACAGGAGTATGGTTGTTATTTGAGTGGCTGAATTACCATTTGTTAACAATTGTTTAACAATTCTAACCAGGTATGTAATTAACTTCATTAATATAATATATAACACCATTTGAAATCCCATGCATTCAACTACCGGAGAGAATTCGATATTCAACAGCCATTGCATATACATACACATATATACCATACGTTAAAAAAATAGATAGTAGCTAGGTTAAGCGTGGTGTTACCACTTGGGCGTGGTGCGCTGAGTCGAGGACGGTCTTCAGGCGAGGGGGTGCTGAGGCGGCCGAGAAGATGGCGACGCGTCGCGCGGAGTTCGACCACCCGAGGAGGACGGGCACAACACTCGACGGCGGAGGAGGACAGGCACAAGCTCGACGGCGCCGGAGGAGGACGGCACAGCTCGACGGCGACAGGGGAAGACGGGTGGAAAAATCGTTGAGAAATCGCCAGGGGAAACCGGAGAACGCGGGGAGGAGGAAGAAGAAAGGAAACGTCGGGTTTTTAATTAAACAACTTTTAACGACGGTTAATTAAGAAACCGTCGTTTAAGACCTATGTGACTGGATCAATAAACGACGGTTTCACAAAAACCGTGGTTTATAATACTTTCGGTAAATCTTTAAATGACGGTTGCAAATGAACCGTGGTTTATAAACACTTATACGACGGTTAGTGCGGAACCGTCGTTTTATCTTCAAGGCGGACAAACTATATATGACGGTTATATAGAGAACCGTCATTTATGTGATGAGGCGTGCACTATATATGATGGTTTTCTTAGTAACCGTGGTTTAAAAGATTTAAACGACGGTTAAATCTTTAACCGTGGTTTAAAGTGCGTCATTTAAAATCTTTTTTCTACTAGTGTCCATACCTTTCACCATGGGGTTACTCTACCATGTCATCTTATGTTCCTCGAGTTATTCTCGAATCACTGATAACATATCAAGCGGTTCTATTAACATCAATACCATACGGTATGTAAATGAATATTACTCCCGTACTTACCCCGTTGTCCCGTTAACCTCATCTTTACTCTTATGAACTTAAGTTCTCAACTTTCTAAACTTGTTTACTCTTCTAAGAACCTTTACATGTCACCAAACAAGTCCTAAACATCATCTAATATCATCCCCATTCAATTCCCCATCATTAGAAGCCTTTAAAACACTCTCGGGTGAATTTTTGGGGTGGTCCGGGACTTGGTCCGGCTCCAAAGTCCCAGACCAAAGCAGTTTCTAACTTTCGGGCATTTTTTTACATTGGTCTGGGTCTTGGTCCTGGACTAAGGACCCGGACCACCTACAGACTTCACTTTCAGCTTGTTTTTAATGTTGGTCCGGGACTTGGTCCGGCCCCTAAGTCCCGGACCCTACTAAAAAGCTGCTAAAATTACATTTTTCAACCCTAATCCAACCTTAATCCTCACCTAATCTTTTCCTAATCTTTCCACATGTTTCCAAACATGTTTTAACACCTTAAACACTCCTTAAGCTCTCTAAACCATTGTCAAACTCTTTACTCAATTCCCTACTCCATTACACAAATTCTTGTTCTCAAATTCTACACTTTGCACACTAGTGCATTACCAACACTTCTCTTGATAGTTTACATCTTCTACCAACCATTACTAATTCACTTGTTGACCATAACCATTCATTCCTAGACATTTTCATTTCATTACTCAAGTTCAAACCTTCATTTTCAAAGCCACTCACACTAGATCTTTTTCTAGAAACTCAAGACACTAAAACATCCATTTCGCTACAGATTTTATCACTACTCTTTTTAGTTCTCCAACTTCCATTTCAAGATGGTTAGCTAACCAAATAAATCGCCATTTGTTCATAGTTTTCTCCAATTCATAAAGTCACCTAAAACGCTACATTTCTACCGAAATTTCACCATAACTTCGTTACTAATCTAGCATACCCAAATGCATCATCTTCATCACCTAGTTCAATTCAAAACTAACCAAACCCATAGTGGGTTCTACCAGCACACAAACTCCATCCAAAATTCATCAATCAAAAATATAAGCACTAAACTTAAATGCTTGGCTCTTAGGCCCTTAAATCAACATAATTCAAACAATGCATTAACCACAACCACAATTCTCTCGCATCTCAACTAACACATTCCAACTCATATTTTGGGTTCATTCATTTATTTACCCATTCCCAAAATTCTAAAACATTAAGATAGTAATTAAGGTAAGCTATTTACCTCAAGCTCCTAAGTTTGCCTTTCTCTTCTCCTATTTTCTTTTCTCTTTCCATTTTTGGTTAAGGGGGCAATGCCATTGCCAAGCTCCAGCCCAACATTGAATGAAGAAATGAGATTAAGTAAAGGGACTTAACTCATTAATTAACTCAAGGATACAAGGAATGCTTAAAGCACTAAAATTGGGCCTTACCTTGGAACCCTAGGAATGGTTTTCAGCCATGAGTCAAAGGACGGCTTTCAATCATCATTGGAGACTTGAACCAATGCTCAAAACAAGAAAGAAAGAAAGGCATCAAGAGGGGCAAAATCAGCTAGGTAAGGAAAATGGGGAAAGATGGAATTTCTTTAAATTTTCTTACCTTAAAACAATGAGGAGAGGTTGTAGCTCAAGAAAATCTGATTTTACCCTTCAATGGTGCTATACCCATGGTGATGAACTTCATCCTTTTGAGATTTTAAAAGAGAGGAAGATAGCTCTTGATGAGAGGAGCAAGAATATGTAATTATTTTCAGATTTGGAGCTTTGAGTTGACTTGGGCATGAGGAGGAAGATGAGGAAGCCATATAAGGGAGCTCAAAATCGCCCAGCCAGAGGAAGAATAAGAGAGGAATTAGGGGGATAAGGGAAAAAGCAACGTGAGAGAGAGGGGGGATGAGAGTGAGAGGAGAGGGAGTCTTCTTTTTTATTTTGTACCTTTTTTTCCTTTTCTTTTTTCTTAGCTAGTTAATAATAGAGAGGGGAGCTGATTTATCTACTAAAAACCAGCCCCCTATGTACATATAAACTGGGGTGTTTTTCGTCTTTTTACAAGAAACGCTCATAAACTTCCGATTTTGGCACTATTCACTAACCAGGCCCGTTTTCTGGATTTTTCTTGTTTCTTTAAATTTTTAATGGTTCTTAAGCTTCCATTAATATTTAATTATAGTTATATAGTCAACTATAATTTTTACGGGTCTGTTTGACCACTTAAAGTCACATTTTCAGGTTTTCTCGAAAAATGTGCTTTAAGGCTCGTTTGTGTTTTTAATCCACTATATGGATCCGTTTTTTTTCGGGAATTGTTCCCACATATTATTAGGCGTAATTAAGCCTTAGGAATCCATATAGGACCCTAACCGAGGTCATATACTTCCTATGGTTGCGTCACTCTCATTTTTACGTTTTACTCTTTTTAAGTGTTTTCTCTTTTCTTTTGGTTTTATTTTATTCACCGATATTCTTTAGGCACTATTAGGCCCTTAAATACCATATTATAATAATTTAATCACCATTTTTAAGTTCAGGGTATTTCATTCTGGGGATACAAACCTGGACCAATCCCGCGAAAACCTTTTGCCTACTTCTAGAGTCCAGTCCCGGTGTGTGTCCGGGTAAACAAACCCTGACCAATTTTCTGCCTTTTTTGAAGAGTGGTTCGGGAATGCATCCGGGTAACATACCCGGACCAGGCAACAACACGTCCACAATCAGCCGCGTTAATGTGGTTTGGGTCTACAGATCCGGACCACACACACAAAACGTAAAATCGCGCATAGAACAAAATGGGAAATGGGGACTCATTTTGATTGACTCTCGCACTCCCGCTCTAGATGACAGAATAGAACATAAAAGAAGTGAAAAATGAGAGGAGAAAGAATAAGAAGAAGAGAGGAGGAGACTCCACCTCCATTAAAGCTCAACCACCTCATTAATGGTTCATTCGTACTCATTTCTCTCCTTATACCTTTCAATGCTTGAGCAGTCTATTTATGTACCATGGGATGAGAGTTTGACTCTAATTTGAAGTAAGCTTGTAATACATATTTCATTCAATATTGTTTTCTCTTGTAAAATTCATAGAATGCTTTAGATTGATCTCTTTTGTACATTTATGGTGATACCTAATTTAATATATACTTGATTTAGGGGTTTTAGCCAAGAGAGAGAAACCGTAGTTTTACCTATATAATTAGGTGGTGAATCCTATTTCTATTGCTAAGAATTTATGTTTAATGCTATTTAATGAATTGAACCTAACCTAACAAAAGGGATCATTTGGCTAGATAAGAGTTAGACTTATTCTATGATTTTAGAGTGTCATTATCTTAGTTCTAGTAGACAACTAGAGTTAAGTGGGATTAAAGCCATGTTTGTGTGTCTCTTGGTGATTACAAATATCCTAGGGGGCATTCCCATCCAATCCATCGTACCACCATTTTGTTTTACTTGTATGTTTTCCTCATTCCATTGAACCAAATCATTGAGTTTGCCACCGGTTAAATCCCTAATTTACCATTTTTTCATATCAATTACTAGACACCGAATCTCGGGAATTAGAAACCAATTTCCTTGTGGATACGACCTTGTTGTGCTACATTGATTCGACTGCACTTTCCCTTGCGTTTTCTCAATGTACACCTTTACAGTGTTTTCTAACAACAAGTTTTTGGCGCCGTTGCCAGGGAAATTGATAGTTTCTATTATTTCCTCAGTTTTCATTTTTAGTTTTTTCTTTTCATTAGTTTTTGTGAATATTTCTCACTTCTATAGTTATTGTATTTTGGTTTGTGCACAATTTCAAGTACTTGTCTTTATTATTGTGTATGCCAACCACTCGAGCTAGGGGTTTTTCACTTATCAATCCAAGACCAGAGCTTTAGCGTTCCCTGCTAAGGGCTAGAATGAACAAAAGATATCTGAGTATGACATATAATGAGGTTATAGATGAGCTAAAGCAGCAGCAAGAGCAGCCACAAGCTTAACGTCAAGTCCTTCAAGACTACTATCAACCCTGCACCGAAGGGAGTGCATGTGCTATAGTTCTTCAAAGGTAACCGGTGAGAAAGCTGGGCAACGGGTTTTCAAGACCCATTTCATTACAACAATTCGGATTTGGGAAGATTAATTGGGTTGAATCCAGATGATGCACCTAACCACCTGAGTTTCATCCTCGAGTTCTGTAATTCGTTTAGGAAAACCGGTGATTTGAACAAGAGAATCCGGTTACAGCTATTTCCCTACTCTCTTCAAGATTCAATTGTAATTTGGTTTTGAAGCCTTCCCTCTGTATCAGTTAAAATTGGGCTCAAATGGCTCAAAAATTCCTTGCCAAGTACTACCCAACCAGTAGAGCAAGACCACTTATTCGAGAAATCAACACATTCTACCAAGAATCGGGGAAAACTTGTATTATGCAGGGGATCGGTTCAAGACAATGTTGATGAAATGCTCCTACAATGGCTTGGATGATCAGTATATGTGCCTGCCCTTCTTCAATGAACTAGATGATGGAAACAAGCTCCTAGTGAACTCATCCACCGAAGGTAGTTTCATGACCAAGTGCCCTTAAGAAAGAATGGAACTCCTTGAGACAATGACGAACAATACCAGGTGTTAGTAGAAACGTGTTATTATCTCTACATGGGTAGTGTACCTATCGTTTTGTGGAATTATGATGAAGTAGGGTTATCGTACCCAAAGGGCCTCTTTCAATTAACTGAAAATTTATTAATTATACACGAAATCTAAACTCATAAAAAATATGAAAAATCATAATTTTAGAGGAATTAATCAATCTAATTAAAGGCTGAATTAATAAAAAACTAGAAAAAATAAAATAATTAAATTAACTAAATTAACAAATAAAGGTTGAAACTTTAAATCTAAAGTAGCACCCGGATTGTTCTGTAAACCTATACTTTCTAAATTTATTAATAAATTCTTTCCTAATTCTGCAATAAACTCATAAACTATAAATAATTCGTCAACGACTAAGTTCAAACAAATCCTAATCAGTTGTAAGAACTAGCAGCAGGCTAATGCTCTAATCTGAAAACTAACCAATCACATCAAAGAACAACTTTTATTGGAGACAGGTTAACCTATAGACAGGATCATGCTTCTATTCGTTAATCGGTTTAACTTCAAATAACTAGTTAACTGTCTTAACTCTCGCGTGTTGATTAGAAAACTACAAAGATTACTTTGATAATTAGCTAGAGAATCAAAACACTTGAAAACTGGAATCAAACAATTGCATTAAGAAATTAGTGGAAAGATTATAAATACATCTAAAGATCTAGTTCGCAACCCCAATCCGAGGATGCCAATCCAACTACTCTAACATAAATCTAAAAACAGGAAAAATAAAGAGAAAGACATTAAACAGATAAAGAACAAGGATAGAAAAAACTCTAGTATAGAGACTTCCTCTGAATCCCTGCTCCATCTCTGTCATCACATTGATCCGCTGCCAGAAGTGTGGAATGCTATCAATGAAGGAAATGGCATAAACATACCTCACTTAGTTGTCTATTAGAGCTAATATAAAGAATTCTCAAATCTTGGACCAATCAAATTATACCTAATAAATCACACCTCTTAATTTGAAAGAAGGGTGAGTAACTAGATAACATTAATCATAAGCTCTTAACAATAGCCATATGGTTTTACCCCCTAATTCTAGAGGGCAAAAGCTAGGGTTTACCCCTTCCTTGGTCACAACCCTTATCGCAAAACCTAATATTGATAAAGTCATCATAAATGCAGTAGGTGATCAAGCCTTTCCTTTCCTCCTTTCCCCTAGTGTTTCTGTCATGAGGCGTAAGTGGTTCAAGCTTGAATGATAAGTTAAAATGAATGAGAAGCTTTTATTTTAAATCACATGATTCCGTTCTGCGAGAGTGTGGTCCGGGTAGTGTAATACATGTATACCCAAACCACACTGTTGTGGCGCGCTCTGGTTCTTTCATTTCTATGTCCAAAAATCTCTAAAGCTTTGGTTTGGATACGTGTACCCGGACACATACCGGACAGGGTCAAAAACAAGGTAGTAGCTTTATTAGGGGATTGGTCCGGTCTGTTTGTCCGGACAAAGACCCGGATTATTCCAGAAAATGTCCAGTAGCTACTCTTGGGGTTAGTCTAGATATGTATGTCCGAGGTTCGGCCAACCCAAATTACACCATATGTGTCGTTTTTGGTCCTTTTTGTCCTACTTTTGAAGAGGGGAAAATTGGATAAGACAAGAAAGAAAGAAGTAAGGGAATGAAGTACCCCTAACCTTTACATAATTAAATAATGAGAAATAAATATTATCTGGGGGATTATGAGACCCTAAGAATTTATATAACACTTAGGCGTTAAAACGCATCAAACTCCTTAAGGTCAACAACGAGCGTTAAGCCGAACCTTAAGATAACCAAGGTATATGAACTATAAAACTCATAATAAGTCAACTAAGGATCATTATATGACCTTTAAAACACAGGTCCTCAGCTAGAACAGAGTAGAAATGTAAAATGCCGGGAGAGTCACAACCTCCCTTAAGGCTCGAAACACCTGGAAATACTTTATAAGGTGAAATAAAGAATTACACTTCATTCTAAATGCACAATAACACTTTATTAAACATTTAAGATGAATTCCTCACGCTAAATTCTCAATTAAATGCAAAGTGCTCAGAGGTACCCGTTGGGGGGCCCATAAACCCCCGGGAATGCCCCAGAGAGGTTCCGAAGTGGCACGAAATCCTATATAATTCATTCTTAGAGTTCCTATCATCATTTTTCATCATTCTAAAGAGAATGCTCGAGCTACTTTTCAAAAATACACAAAGTGCTCGGGGGAATTTCTTAACGCTCCTATTTTGCCCGGGAGTGTCCGGTAGCCCGGAAATTGTGTCATGAGTTGATATAACCCCATATAACTCAATGTAACACCTTAATATATCATTATTGACTATAAAAATGTTTACAAACACTTGGAACTCGTAGCGAACTTATTTTCCAGAATATCCTTAAAGCACAAAAACGCACCTTCGGGTGCCATAAAAACACGTTCTACGCTATTACCTTGAAGTTTTTGAGGAGCCACGAGTTGGGAATCCTAAATGGGATAAGTTGAAAATCTAAATCAATTAAATCCAATGCTAAAATCACAGCACAAATAGGGCTGAAAATCAGATCAAAAAGTACTATAAAATCAGCATTTCACCTTAGAAAACTTTCATCTTTTGCCTTGGTATAAATGTTGTGACTAATAACATGTTACAATATGGTCTTAATACAATATAATGTGACAAAGACCAAATTAAAAATAAGTCCCACAAGGGCACATAAGTGGCCTTTTTTTAGTGTTTTTGGACTAGATTTGCTTAATAAAATGTCTTATGACATGGTGACTCATCTTCCAATACCATATGACATTATCTCAAGGAATCTCAGTCAAGGGAGGCTTCTCTTTACCGAAAATCTGCAGGAAGACAATGAGAATAAGTTAGGAAAAGTAATGAAATTAAATAGCAAACTAGATCTACTTTATGCACATGTTGTTACTAGTTTAATTCATGGAAATTGAGCACCACATCCTATAGCCTAAAGCTGCCAAAATAAGTGAGGAAAAGCAAGATTGATTGCTGTATATTAGTCAAATAAAACACCTACCTAACTATGCATATTCCTATGTCTAATACAACAAAATCAAATGATCTCCTACATCACCTAGTTGCCAAAAATGAGTAAGGAAAAAGTGGTTTGATTGCTGTATTAAAATCAAACTAAAACATCTACCTAACTAGGCATGTTCTCATGTCTTCAATTGACAAAATCAAGTGCCTACAATCAGCACATTGCTGAAACCTACAAAGAAAAATAAGACAACATTAGCATGGGATTCTACTTAGAAATTCAAAAGAAACAACTACCTACCCTTGCCTTTGTCATCTTGTTTCAATTGACAACCAAAGTCTTCTTTCCTTCTTGTCATGTGCCGAAAGCCTAGCTGATTAGGAGGCTTTATGGAGCCAGAGTCATGCAAATAAACAAAGGAAAAGGTTAGCCAACTTTGACATTGTTTTCAAGATTCCTTCATTCCCTTCTATATTTCCTTACGTGAGCAATAGCCATTCTTCCTTGCTCACTTAGCCAATTTGGTAAGGCTTCATTCTTCTCTCTTTTCTTTCTTCCTTAGCTAGTTTATTCTTATGGGTTTCAAGCTCCATTAATGGTGTATTAGGTTCTAACACCTTTTTATGTAATTTCCTAGTTAATTCCAACAAGTCTTGAAGCAAGAATCATCCTAACAACTATACAATTTTCACCAAGCATTAGTACTCCTAGGAGTTGCCTTGATTCAACAACAACTCAAGGAACAACAAGATCAAGTTAAGGTATATTTTCATGTTTGAAAATCCTAGTAAATACCTTAAGCTATGTCCGAAAATTATAGCTTCTAAATCAATGTTCTCTTCATCATTTCATGAAGGAAACTTGGATCTACAATCATCCCAAGGTGTACCGAAAATTCCTTGAAAAAATACCTAAGGTAAACTCTTGTAAACTACTCCAAATCTTACTTATAAATCCTTGATAGAAGTCTAACTCTTGGATCTCCTAAACCTATGTAAGGAGACCGAAAATTCTACACCAAGAAACCATGGAGGAGCTTGGAACTCAAGAGGAAATCAAGTACAAGAATCATCTTGATTTAAGGAGTAAGTTTCTATAATTAAGTCTATTATTAAGTTTAAGTTGATTTAAGCTTCAAACTTTAGTATAAAATTTATGTACAACCCCTAGTTATATTAAGGCCAAAAATATAGGTTATAATACCAAGAAAATAATTTATAACATACAAGGTAAGATCATTACCTTAAGGTATAAATTTGTGTCACAAAAATTAATTATGAAACATATAAGTTCAAGCGAATTGTCTAGGAGTTAATGTTCTATTTGAGCTTATAATCATTCTAAGTCATTAACATAATTTTTAGAAGTGTTATATGGCTTATATACATTTATATATACTTATTATAAGATATAAATCAAGTTTTAAAACCATATGGTAAGTTGAAATAAAAACCGAGAACGTAATGGGTTATTTGATGATTTATGAAGAATATAAGTATTAGCTTATATTATAAATTTTGGGAATATTAAAAATAGCTACATGTATTTAAATGGCTATTTTACTAATTTATGTGGCTAAAAATGTGAATTTTGAAAAGTATAGGGTAATATATGTGATTGCCGAGGGTTAAGGAGACTATTAGCATAATTATGATATAATATAAGGTGGGAATTAATAGTATGAATTTTGGTGAATTTAAATAAGTGTTTAAGTATAAAATAAACATTTATAAAGTTCTGGGCTATTTTGTAATTTATGGAAAGTTTGGAATAAAACCGGATTACATATGATTTCTGGGTATATTAAAGTATTAATTATGAAATTGGGCTTTGGTCAAAGTGTTGACCCAAAACCTTGGGTTAAAATGATTTTTGACAAAAAATATTAAGTTTATAAAAGTTTAGGGGTGAATATGTAATTATGAAAGTATAAATGTAGAACCGAATTGAATATGGGGTGAATACATAATTTGTGAAATTATATGGGTCATTTCGGTTATTTATGAAATTGAATATTAAAACTATAGTCTATGAGTTAATATGTACTTATATAAAGTTTTGGGTTTAGAATGTAAATATAGAAAGAATATGATGAAAACTGAAAATATATGTGGCTATATAGTAAATTGCGAAAGTTAGTGTGTACAAAATATAAATACCAAAGGCTTATAAGGTTATTTAGTAATTTATAAAAGTTAGTATATTTAATTTGTAATTACCGAAAGTTAATGTGGCATTATTTAAAATTACAAAAGTTATTGTGTCCAATTTATAATTACCGAAATTATATGGTTGGTTTTGTAAATAATAAAGAAAGGAATTTAAACTAAGTAATATGATGTATTTTGGAGCATAATGTAAAGTTTATAAAATAATGGTGGTTATAATAAAAATAACCAAATTGTATAATATATAGAAAAGAGGAAGCATTATGAGCATATAATTAAAGAGATGGGAAATATACTATAAGGTAGAAATTCATTATCACATGTAGTTGTTACATAAAATAACAAGCTGTTGAACTACCTCGAACCACTGTAAAATAACAGGGAGAAATAAAGAACATACGGGGTTAGTATATTACGCGTAATAGTTCTGTAACAACAGTACTGTAATAGTTAGTGCTAGTTGAATTAACGCTACCCGGTATTTACATGTATATATATAACAGTGTTACGGGAAGGAATTATTGAGCGTGAATTGTCAAGCTAGCAGTTTCACGGTGAACGGTATGTTAATTGTGTGGTCAGAATGTCCTAAGGATTTTCCTGAGGTCCAGACGTTGTGTGTTTAATTGTTAAGAGCGATATCAGTGCTTTATGTATATGATATTGTATACTGTATTGCTCGACACCATTGCGTTTTATTTTACGCGAACGTCTTATGACTGAAGTTTATACATCTAAACTGGAACAAGACTAGATGACCTTTAGGTATTACGAGAACCTAACTGATGGTCAACTGTTATAATCTTACTCAAGGATTGGATATTGTATCACTGACTAAAGGGCTAACTTATAAAGAGAGGAATCCAGCTAGTTTCGACTATCTGGTTGCGCATCGTGGTCACTACGAGGGACTACTATCAAGAGTCACTCAAGGGAATCCATTATCCACATTCGATGATGGCAGAGGGCACTACTGTTGGTGCACAGGTTTTGACCGAATTGGTCGCCTTCACGGCAAATAAATAATCCAGGACCATAAGGTCAGCTGGCAATGGTTCCATTGGAACCCAGGGGACTACTGTCCATTATTAAGTTATTAAGGGTTTTCCTAACATGACGCCTGAGGTGGAAATTAATTGGAAGGTTTAAGTGGTTGGTTTAAAAGGATAAGGGCCATGAGGCCGACTAACAAGTGCAGTTAATTATAACGCGTATCTCGTTTGATTACTGATTGTTGTTTACTGGTTATTGAGTATTGGTTATTGATTATCTTGTTGGGTGAACTATTATATGTTTATTTAAGCATTTACAGTTATTATTATTGAACTGGTATAGCATGTAATGAATCTAATATCAAGATGGCTAAACGACTCAAGGAATCCAACTGATTTAGGACTACATTTAGCATACCAGCATATCGTTTGCTGAGCCCTTCAATGGGCAAAACATTTCAGGTTATTGATTGAAGACAAAGCCGGAGTGTGGGACACAGGGTAGCTGAAGTGTTTTCAATAAACATCCTTTAGTTTTATTATGTACTGTATTATGGAGGTTGTTGTATTTGGTTTAGTTGCCCAGTTTGGATTTGGTTTGTAAGTTTAAGTGTACTCAGTATCTCGTCATCATAGCGGTGGAGAGTTGAAGTGGATTGATGGAGTAAGGTTGCCTTGTTACTCACATGGGTGGGTAACGGCGTGTAACACCACCGTTAGTTAGTTTTATTTTCCGCTGCGAATTATATTTTGTATGCTACGACTTGCGATATTATTACAGGATTAGGATTAGGGGTGTTACAGGGAAGCCCAAGGATAAGCAAGAAAACTAAGTAATAGAGGAAATGAAAAGGTAGATGGGAAGCAAGCCTAGACACTCAGATCCGGGCGTGCCTCATAGAAGAAGTATAGACAACATCCAGTCGTTTGGGCCCGGGTGTGTCAAATAGAATATAAACATTATAGAACGGCTGGACGGTCGCGCCCGGACATAGCATGAATTGAAGACATAATGTAATGTTGTAAAGTGACCGGGCAGTTACGCCCGGGCATATTAAGCATTGTATGGCACCCAAACGCTTAGTATAATGTTGTAAAACGGTCGGGCGACTGCGCACGGGCGCAAAAGGCATTGCATGGCGCCCAGGCATTTAGGCCCGGGCACATTATAGTTATCACTATAAGTTAGCTTGGATAGTAATAAGCTAGCAAAAATGTAAAATACAGAGCAGTATGACATCTTGGCAGAAAGAAAGGAAAGTTGTAAAGGAAAACTATAAATGGGGGTTCACCTAAATCCAAGATAAGGAGAAAGCAAGAATTCTCTCACTCCTTTTCCCTTTCTCTCATACTTTCTGCTTTTTGATTCTCAAGTTCACAAAGTGTTTCACATTCAAAGACACTGGTAAACATATAGTAGACCTGAAGTAGAGCGATAGGAAAAATGCATGGAATTAGACTGTTAGGAAGTGAATGTTTTCACGTCTTCATTTTGGCACCGTTTGTGGAAAACGAACTACTCAAGAACAGCAACTACGATACCACAGACAAAAGTAAGAGATTTTCTATAAATACAATATCAACTCATAAGAAAAATGTGTTTTACAAGATTATCACGATGCCGCATAAAACGATACGATCAGTCAAAACGAATAAGGAAGAACCACAAGAATCGATCTCGTAGAAAGGCCTTGAAGAAATGCTCAAAGGTTTAGTAAGATCCATAGAAGAGAGGATCATCAAGAGGAACGAGCAATTACACTCGGAGCTTATGCAAAGGGACGAGGATTATCAGAAAAATGGGAAGAAATGACCAAAGCTATTGAGATCTTGAGAGGGAAAGACTCTAAAGGGAGTAACAGAAGGTAGAAAGAAGAACTGACGGAATCACCACCGAGATTGACTATTGAAGAAGAAGTAGAGGAGGCCACCATCGACATGACCTTGTATCCATTCTCCAAAAGAATTAGGAAGGCGAATCTCCCTCCGTACTTTTTCACTCCATAGATCGAAAAGTAGGATGGGATGGGGGACCCAGCACAACTTGTCAAGAAATTAATGTTCGCCATGAATACTTAGGGCATAAGCTCTCTGGCCTTGTGCAATTTATTTTCAGGAACACTCTCTAAGAGAGCGTTAAGTTAAATCTCTACGCGGCCCCCTGGTCCATCAACAACTTTAAGTAGCTAACGAAGGAGTTCCAACAATATTTCGCTGCAAGCAAGAAAATGAAAAGATAAACCATCGAATTGATGGATTAAGCAAAAGAAAGAAGAAACAGTAAAGGAATTCAGTGAACGCTTTCATAAGCAGGTCGCGGAAATCGATGATGTGGATGAAAAAAATCCTCATTAAAGCATTAAGGAATGGATTATACTCACTGGAAAAATAGCAACTAAAGCGCGGAAAACACATGGAGAAATGGAGAAAATGCTCTACCAATTTCTTAAGTCCGATGTTGCAGAAAAAAGGCAAGAGAGTTGGCCAACAACTTCTAAATTCCCGCTCCCACAGAGAAAAAGGCCGGTTCAGGAGGGAGTTCCTCTGGGGGAAACTCATTAGCTGGGGTAGGAGGAGCAAGGTACAAGCCTTACTCCAAAGGATTTCCAACCCCCGCCCAGGGTACTGCATGCTCATGGGCAAGAGTAACCCAAGTTAACCTAGAAAGATATGCCACAACCGTAAAAGAAGGGTATCTCCCTCCCCCAAGAAGCCTCAGCCAGAAGAGATCCCAGTGGCCTTTTGTGAATTCCATGGGAACAACAGCCATAGAACAACCAACTGTGCTACTCTCTTGTAAGACTCAATTTTTGAACCTCTATCCTATGTTGATTCGGGTTGATTAGGATCTGATCGGGTTGTAGGTCCTCTTATAACCTAAGATTTAATAAATATGTCATAGAATTATAATTATTAAATCCTAAGTTATCTCACTAGAACCTATAACATGGAATTCGTTTAAAGTTGGGTCAATCAAGCAAGATTACTTCTCTTCCTTTTGTTTCATCCTAATTAGTGTGCAAGATAGCACTCGATGTTTTTGGATTTTTTAATTAATTTCAACTCCTAATCCATTTAAATTAATGTATGCTAAAAAAATGGGTTGGGTGGGTTGGGTTAGGGTTGAAGGATTTTAAACAGGTTGGGTTAGGGTCATGATTTTCTGACCCATCCATTTTTTGGTTGGGTTGGGTTGATGATATTTTAAATGGGTTGGGGGTTAGGGTTGATATCAACCCGACCCAACAACCCAAATTGCCACGTCTACCTATAATGAGTCATGAAATCCCCCTAAGGTTTATGAATTAATAAAAGAATTAAACATAACCTTAAACACATTTAAATGACTAAAAATATATAAATTATCGGATGGATTTAGGTGTCATGGTGTGTACTAACTAACAAAATCACCAAATCCGTAAGGAAATTGCAAAAGCAGAGTGTTACAACCTTCACAACAGGGGTATTTTACCCCTAGGGACCCAATTCCGGATGTCTAGAATCATATTCCAGACGTCAGGAACAAGCAGGGTCTAGGGGCTGTTTCAGTTCGGCCCCGGGAATGGTGCGTTTTGTACGTCCGGAACCACCCCCGGAACCCCTAGACTGCACACCCACCAATTTTATTCTTGCTGTAAAATCATCGTTACAACTTTGTTTTCACTTCCGTTTGTTCCTACACACTCCTCTCTTCATCCTCTATCACATGAAAGAGAAAAATATAAGAATATAAATGTTTTGTTTTGGACTAAAGTGGGAACAATTTAAAGGAGAAAACCATCACATGAATTAAGTGCACAAATGTCACGGGGGAATTAAACAATATACTCATCTAGCCACAATGATTAGTAAAGTATACTAATCACTTAAAATACAAGTAATGCACCTTAACACAAGAGTGTTCACCTTAAAACAAGGTAACTACACAAGTTACAACCTAACACATGAAATAAGTCATAATGCACAACTTATGACTTCTTAATATTAAAAAGTCACCAAATGACCAACATACCCCCCCTAAATATCTATTGAGGTCGTCCATTCTTGGAGGGAATTCTAAAAGCAGCTTCCCTTTTCAAGGAAGGAAGCTTCCTAAGTCAAAAAGGAAGACTTTTACATGGGGAACCCCAACTCACACACTTTTATACTCTCTGCCAACTCTCATTCTTTCTCCCCATTCTTTTATGGTTTATCCCTACTCTCACCTGAAATACTCAGCCTTCACCATCTTCTTCAGCACTCGCCATTTTAGTTCTTGAAGTTATAGAGCAAGGTTAGGAGAAATCAACTCCAAGAGCATAAGGTAAGCTCTTAAGGCATATTATATATCAATCTCTTCCTCTTTTAAATACCTATCCAATGAGCTAACATTTAGCTCATTCCCACCACTAATCTAGGCCGAGTTCACCTTGCAAGAGAGGGTAAAAATTGGCTGAAACAAGCTTTTGGAGTAAGGAAAAACAAAGTCATTCCTTAAGGTAAAATGTGCTCTAAACTTACATCTTTATTTTGGCACATTAAATGGCTGAAACCTATGGATATTCCCACTCATTTTAATCCACTTATCATGCCAGAACTTTGGCTGTTCCTAAATCCTTATGAAGTGGCCGAAAACTCTATAAAAGCAACCTTTAAGGAGGTCTTCAAGAGTAAGTTTTAACCAGACCTTCTAATGTGTTTCAATAAAATTAATTAGCATGGTATTATAGGAGAACTAACTCTCCTTATACTATAAAAAAGTAGGGCCGAAATCATCTTGGGAAGTCCTTGAATTTCAAAGGTAAAATCATCTTCTTAAGGTAGATTTTCATGCTTTTAGATTCTGCCTAAGTTAGGCTATTCCTAGAGCTGATTCATATCTTATTCTTGTTGTTAAATCCATGTCATGAGGTTGGGTAAAACTCCTTTAGGCATCCCTTAGCATTAAGCTTGGAAAAGTCATTTTCAAAGGGTAGGAACAAAATCTAAATCCTAGACTTGATATTCAATACATGAGCTGTGTATTAGTGTATAAATATGATATAACATTACATAATTGTGTAGAAACTTGAGTGGTGTGAAGAAAACCAAGTGTTAGACTTCAAATTACAAGGTAAACTCTTAAAACACATTTTTCATGCTTTAAGGTATTTTTAGTTGTGTATCTGAGTGAGGCCAAGGGTATATGTGGGAAATTGTCAACATTGACATTAAAGTGGATAAGGAACAGTATGAGTGACTTTGGATGGGTCACTTAAGTGATTTAATGACTTGAAAGTCATAATATAAAGTTTATGGGGCTAAAATGGAAATAACATAAAATTCTGGGAAAAACTGATGAAAACTGAGAGTTTAACATGTTACAAACTTCATTTTATGTGTAATTTAAGTTATGTTGAATTTGGTAATAAGGCCATGTGGTTTAGGCCAAGTTTTAGGTGTTTTAAATGGTTTAATGCTTTATGATTTAAGCATATGGTTAGTGATTGACTTGGAGAGTAAACCTGATTTTAAGATGTTAATTAAGGTGTTAAATACACCCAAGGATGTTTGGAATAAAATACCTAAGGTTTAGGTAATGTTAAGTGGGAAAATAATGTCAAAAATGACTTATAAGAGTTTAATGAACTTAAGGAATGTTCTAATGAACAAAGAAGTGTTATGTGAGTGTATTGGTGTAAATAAGTATTATTTGGGGTATCAAACTGCACAAGGGAAGAAAGTTAGGCCTTGGATGGATTTTAAGTGCAAATTGTAAGTTTTAGAAACATTAAAGACTTAAATGGAAGTCTTGGAAAAGAATTGGGGTAAAACCATAATTTTAGAAAATTTCTGGTCAAAACAGGAACTTGGAGGTCAACCTTGATTAAGGAATAAGTGTTGGCCAAGTTTTGGTGAAGAAATAATTAAATTAGCAATTTTAATGAAGATTAGAGGTTAAATGTAAGTTGTATAAACTTGAGAGGTTAAAGTGCAATTTATAAAAGTATAGGTGTTGTTATACAAATAAACACAGACTAGGGGGTCTGTTCTGAAGTTTGGAAGAAATTGGGCTAGTTTTGGAATTAAATAAGTAGTTACTGTATAACATAGTTTAAGGATGTGATTGTAAGGTTGTAAAAGTAAGTGTCGTTGAATTGTAAATACACAAAAGTTTGTGGTGAGTGAAGATGATTCTGGACAGTAAGTGGTCTGTTTGAGAATATATTATTTTGGTGGGAAACTTTGAGTTATAACATAATAAGAGAGGAAATGTTATAATATAAGGTATTTGGGGTAATATTGTAATGTCATAAAGGGAAATTTGACAAGAATGTAAATTATGGAAACCGTAAGGTGATGTGAGAGATTTTCCAGAATAGAAAGTGAAATTACAATGTGATTGCAGAATGTCATTGTGTGACAACACATATTAAGTAAAATACTAACCAAGAAAAATTAGTGTAAAGTTTAAATAACTTCGTGATAACCTCGGATTGTAAGGAATAATTGGAGAGTTACACTTATATAAATATAAGTTGTAACCTAAAGTATGTTGGGAGAGGAATTAATATATTAAGTGAGGAGCTTAATACATGAGAGGAATATATTATCAAACACTAGACAATTAAAAGTCTAAGATAATTATATAAGGAATTATATAAATGACTTACATAATGGATTATAAATAATGTAGACTTGGATGATTAAATCAAGTCAACTAAACTGACCAACCCTTGAGTAAGAAAACTCTTAGGAGAAGTGTATAACATAAGATCAAGTTGTGCATGAAATATAGTGACAATGCTATGAATACACCTTGTATCATATAGTGCGTGTGATATATATATATATATATATATAAAACAAACCTATAATAAAGATGATAGGTTATTGAGTGGTGATATCCTAAGTTTGAAATGTACAACATGTACTAACACACGCACTGTAACAATGTCATTAATAAGGGGATTTAAACATTAAATCCATTGACATTACTAATCCCAAACTCACTCGAAAACCCGAGTAATGATGATAAGATAATCACGGGGTAAATTACCGGAGGAATCAGTGACTAGTCGGGATACCAAATTAGTCCGTGCTATAGAGAGCTAATATGTAGCCTCGTATTCCAGAGTTGAGTGCATTAGAGGACATGCATTAGAGGACAAGCTTCGAGGATTAGTGGGAGGGCGTGAAACTTCACGCTAGCGTATATTACGGTGAAAGGTATGTTATTGTGTGATCCGATTGTTCCTGAAGATTTCCTCGGGTTCAGATATCTATGTGCTTACTTGCTAAGATGATATATGTGCTTGATAGTAATTATCATGTGTGATTGGTTGAATGTTATTGCCTTACTATTGCTATTTACGCGATAATAGTATTGTTCGTATATACATATATATGCAACGAACTAACGGTAATGATGCTACCTTATGTAATATTATTATAAGAGACGTAAGAATAACGTTGTAGCATAGGATAATAAGATATATATTATCCGAGACTTATATACGGAGCAACGACCTACTTAAAGCCGCTCTCATATTACTACATTTGAATGGTACAAATCACCTAGAGACACTAGGTATAAGACCTTATGAAGGCACACATTCGAAATGTTACACTGTATCCTGAGTTGGTACTTAGGATTAGATTAAGAAATCTTAATCATCAGTGTTCAGACTATATATAGAGATGGAATCTGGAGACTCTACCATTGAAGTGGCTATTGCCGTGGGTGGCCCGCCTTAAATAGGGGTATAGAGTAGAGACGTGTCGATATAACGAGACGTCGTCATAGGCAAGAGATACTTCTCAAACTAAACATTATAAACGAATAGCTAGACAGCTCGTATAATTGACGAGTCTTACTTAGGCTCCCAGGCCGAGAATAAAGAATAAATTGAACATTTATAACTCTCATACTATCTCGCTCGTTGTTTAGTATGCTTATATTATACTATTGGGTGTTGTACGGACAGAATGACTTTCGTGATATATGTGTGGATTGGTTGAGTTGAGTTATTATACTCATATATGTATTGTTTTGTATTTGGTTGTTTTATTGTCGGTGTGATAAGTGAAGCCGGGGGCTTGATTGCTATTTGAAGTTACTGCTATATATATTATCGCTTTACGGTTTTCAGTTATATAAATTTTATTGCATGAAATGAACCACATGCCAACTCGACCAAATAATCCGAGGGTCTGAGGGAGCATGACGGTTGCATGATAGCATACTCAGCAGGGGCTAATTCCATTTAATAACAAACATTTACAGGTATGCAGCTTTCGGTGTCGACAGAGCGCGGGATGCGATGGGTAGACAATCGTCGTTTTAAGATAATGTTATTGTAGTGCAATTGTATTGTAAGGATGTTGTATAAGGATTCAAATATTAGAATGCTCACTAGTTTTGTATTTGGATTAGTATTGAGATGTATGTCTATCTCTTGCTCATCACAGTGGTAGTTGTGAGATGGAAATTGGATGCCTAGTTACTCACGTGGGTGAGTAACGGCGGTAGCACCCGAGTTGATGTAGTTGATGATTCTTCCGGTGTAATGTAATTGAGTTAGAACCGATTTTGTACCGAGTATCGTATTAATGTTAAGAGAAGTGTTAGGGGTATTACAAGTCACCACCTAATTTTAACCTACAGTAAATAAGAAAAGGTGAGAGTTCGGGTTCGGGGGCTTAGTATTCAACATTTCCGGGTTCAAATTACTTTTATTACCCTTCTAAGTCATTTTCCTCTACTTATGTTATTTACGGCTTATTATGAAGTCGGTTTAACTTAAATGCGCAAGTTTTTCATTTTTTTCATTATTAACATTTTTTAACAGAATTGAAAATTAAAAAATTACCTAAAATAGGGTTTTAGGAGCCGAATTAGGTCAAATTTTGAACGGTTCTTGGCCACGGACCTAATGTCCGAACCTACGAACCCTAATTAAACTAGTTGTACAAAAAAGTTGAATTTGCAAAAAAAAGTAAAAATTTGAAAAGTCCGGAGCCACAGACAGGGCTTACGTGGGCATGAACATGTGTTAAAAACTCTAAAATTTTGAAAAATTAATGTTCCGCCACCATTTGGGGGTGTTTGGGCTTTTGGAAAGTGTGTCCGGGACCCCGGACGTGACATCTGTGGGTGCGGACCGCCCTCGGACAGCGGCATTTGGGTGGTTTCAGGTGGTGTTTTTTGTTCAAATTTTATAGGTACGTAGGCTAAATGATTCTAAACACGTTAGTAATAGAAAGACTTCAATTTCACATTGAATTAATGGCGAAACTTAAAGAACAAGTTATTGAAAAAAAAAACACAATCAAACAATAATTCAAGAGTCGGGAAAAGTTAGTTTAATCCCAAATTTTGAAAGAAAGCTTATTGAGTCCAAAATAGCAATATAATATATTTTCTAACCTATTTTACCTTTGGAATTGTGGTGTTTCTTCACGTCGAGAATCCTCATAAGCTCTGTTGATGGCAGTCCCATATTGAATTTGACCCGAGCCTTTGATCCTTGCTTGTTGATGGTGTTACCCACGTTTTGGGGATGGTTTTGAGAGTATTTGATTATTGGTGTGGCAACGGGAGTTAGAAAACTAGTTTTTGTGATGATTTTGGTGGAATTTCAATTTTGAATCAGGGTTCAGGAGTTCAAAAAGTGGGAGACTGAAGATGGCTAGGAATTCTGATTGCTTAGGGTCATATATGATCTGGTTAAGTCAAGAGAAAAGATCCCTTAAAGAGACAACACTAAAGATAGAGTAAGCTCGGTAACGGAGCGAAGTTTACCGAGATTCTGTTTGGTAACTTCCAAAAAGGATCTGACTATGAAATTTTTCCAGCATGTAAGGAAGATATTTCTGATATTTCTAAAGAATAATTGGAATTTTTGGATAAAGAAATATTTTTAAAATCAATTTTTCATCACATCTATTCAGAAATTACTAGGAAATTACTGGAAATTTGATAACTCAAAATTCCAAAGCCATTATGCTCTAATTATCATCCTTTATCACATGTTAAATTTTTGAAGCATTTCGAGTTGATATGAGTTATATTTGGAGGAGAGAGAAAGTATGTGAGATGGCTTATGAGCCATGAAACTTACAAAATGCCCCTTGTGGTGATTGAGCTGTCACCATTGATCATGCTAGGATATGGGAAGTTATGAAAATGTTCTAATCAACTTGGGATTATATACCCATTGATCAGTTTTCCCTTTAAAGCACTTTCGTCCTAAGAGACCCTTTTCCAAGGGTCAAAATTTTGGGTATAATAGTTCCCCCCGTCAGCTAGACTTTGTAGTGAAGATGAATAGAATAGTTGATGCTTGAGTGATACCCCAAAATTTTGCCCACCCTTAGAGAATTTGCTCCCTGTCCTAAATTTCTACCGAGAATCCATTGATTACACCGAGGAATTCTGAGGCGCTGACTACCTAAGTGAAAAAAGTTTGAATTTGTTGGGCTATTCTGAGGTGCCAACTACCTAAAATGTAAAAAGTGAGCAGAACTAAGAAAGAATACACTATGCCGAGCATCTAAGGTGTCAGGAACCTAAAAATGAATAAACTAAGCCGAGCATCTAAGGTGTCAGAACTGAAAATGAATGAACTAAGCCAAGCATCTAAGGTGTCGGGGAACCTGTAAATGAATAAACTAAGCTGAACATCTAAGGTGTCGGGAACCTGAAAATGAATAAACTATACCAAGCATCTATGGTGTCGGGAACCTGAAAATGAAAAAACTAAGCCGAGCATCTAAAGTGTTGGGAACCTGTAAATGAATAAACTAAGCCGAGCATCTAAGGTGTTGGAACCTAAAGATGAATACACTAACTCGAGCATCTAAGGTGTCAGGAACCTGAAAATAAATAAACTAAGCCGAGCATCTAAGGCGTTGGGAACCTGTAAATGAATAAACTCTACCGAGCATCTAAGGTGTCGGGAACCTGTAAATGAATGGAGTGCAAATGTGGATGATAGGCGAATGATATGCAGATGAAGATAATATGAGGATGACATGCAAATGATGCTCGGTGCATCTGGGGACCGAAACCTGTGCCAATGCTCTTGGTTGGTAGGGCTGCCCATGGTAGGTTAATCGCCTTATTCAGTTTGGTTAACCGGGCCTTCGGTTTTCTAAAATTCAATTCCATAACCATTCCATTTAGATTGGTTAACCAAATTCGGTTAACCACTTAATTCGGTTTTCTAAAATCCAATTCCATTATCGTTTCGTTTGAACCGATTAACCTTTAGTTCGGTTTGGTTTATCGGTTAAACTTGTAGCCGTATACTTTTTTATTGGAGAGACTCATACCATTAATATTATAGTACAACATTGATCAGTTACCTAAATCATGAGTGACAAATCAAACACATGTAACAAAAACAATATAATAATATGTATATTCTATCAATAGCTAACATTAATTATTATATACAATGAACATTAATATTTCAGGGTTTTTACTGTTTATATATTCGGTTAACCATGGTTAACTGAGCGGTTAACTGTTCTAGAAAATTCAATACCATTACCGAAACCGAAACCAGTCAATTTACACGGTTCGGTTAACCATACCGCAAGAAACCGGTATGGTGATCCTGAAAACAGGTACTGTTCATTTCAGATTTGGTTGGATACCACGGTTTCAGAATTTTTTGGCTAGCCATACTGGTTAGTATACTGCGGGGACTTATTGCCTCTACCCACCAACTAGGGTGCAGGGATAACTTCTAGTATACCAAGGGGACTTATTGCCATTGGCCACAAGTTGTTAATCCCTTAAAAGATGACATAATGGAGGAGACGTATTGTCACTGCCCCGCCAACTTGAATCACGCACTAGTCTCGTACTTTTCTCGCGCTGAAGTCTCACACTAATCTCGTACTGAAAAAGATACTATGTCTCGTACTGATTTTGGGTCTCGCACTGAATAAAGATGAAGATGCTCTTGAAAAATGATGTGTGGTTGATAGGCTTATTACGGGCCTGGGGTAGATGATGATGATTAGGGCTTATTATGTGCCTGAGGGAAAAAGGATGAAAAGCCAAGGCTTATGACGAGCCTGGAAGAAACAAAAGAAGCCAGGGCGTATGATGAGCCTAGAAGAAACGAAGGAAGACAAGGCTTCTGACGAACCTGGAAGAAACGATGGGGATCAGGGCTTATGAAGAGCCTGAGATGAAGTGGTGATGCTCAGGACTTACTATGAGCATGGGGTTGGGTTCAGCTACTCGAGTGAGAATCTGTATCTTGGGTGAGAATCTGTATCTAGGGTGAGAATCTGTATAATCGGCCCTTCATACATGATAAACGATGACATTTGAGCATAATGGCTTTGGAATTTTGAATTTTTGAATTTCCAACAATTTCCTAGTAATTTATGAACAAATCTGGTGAGCAATTGAATTTTAAAATATTCTATAAACCAAAATATTGAATTTTTCTTTAGAAAAATCAAAAATACCTTCCTTTACGTGCTCATAAAAGTTCATAGTGAGATTCCTTTCAGAAGTCACTGGACCAAATCCCAATAAACTTCAATTTTTACTGAGTTTACTCTATCTTTAGTGTTGTCTATATAAGGGACCTTATCCCCTGATAAAATCAGAACCTCAAGAACCCTAAACAATCACAATACACATCCGTCTCAAAGACTCACGTTTTTTAACTCCTGAGCACCAAAATCTTACCAAATATTCTCCGACATAAACTTGTTTCCAACTCATATTGCTACCACAATTATCAAATAGCCATAAAACCACCATCAAAACGTGAAGAATACCACCAATCACCAGTAGTCAGAAGTTCAAGTCGAATTCAATCTAGAACCGGCATCGACTAGGTTTCCGAAGAATCCCGACATGAAGGATCATCTTGAATCCGAAGGTAAAACAAGTAGGAATTCAAATTTTCTAACTTAATTTAGTCTCTGCTAAGATTTGGGATTGAACCAACCTTTTTTGGCTCCCTAATTAGCATTTGTTTTTGATTTTGTTTTTGTTTTTGGTCAATAACTTCTTCTTTAAGTTTTGACATTAATTCAAAGTCAAATTGAGATTACTAACGTGTTTGAGTCTTTCAGCTACACACCCATAAAATTTGAGCCGAAAACACCACTTGGAACCACCTGAACGCCGTTATCCGAGGGTGGTTTGTAAGCTTGGATGCCTACGGATGGTAATTTTTTAAAAAACTAGGGTTTTTCAGTACATGTCCGGGCTCACGGACGCCTTGTTCGTGGCCTCGTACTTTTTAAAATCCGTTTTTCTACAAATTTGACTTTTTTGTACAACTAGTTCAATTAGGGTCCGTAGGTTCATACATTAGGTACGTGGCCACAGATATAACTTAAATCTGACCTAATTCTTCCTTCGAAACCTAATTTAGGTAATTTCAATTTCCACTTTAATTTTTAGTCAAACAAATGTTAAAAAATAAAAAAATCAAAAACCTGCACACTTAGGTTAAATCAACTTCGTAATAAGTCGTAAATAACATAAGTAGAGGAACAATGACTTAGAAGGGTAGTGAAAGTAATTTGAACCCAGAAAAGTTGAATATTAAGCCCCCAAACCCGAACTCTACCTTTCCTAATTTACCGTAGGTTAAAATTAGGTGGTGACTCATAATAGTTTCTAGTGAGAGAGCTTAGGTTTTAATAATTAATGTTTTATAACATAGTTATTAACCTTAGGTTCTAAGTGGACCTAGAACCCGACTAAATCCTAATCAACCCGAATCAACATAGGATAGTGGGTTAAAAACCGAGGCTCACACTAAACGACTAAGAAGTGTGGACTTTAGAGATCTCAACAACAAGCTTTGGGATCCACTAATGAGAAGGAATCAACATTGGTTATAAAGATAAACCTGCTTCAACAGAAGCGGGTGTGTTGAATGGCCGATTTGCTAAAACTGTGCTTAATATTTTCTAGAGAGCTTAGGCTTGTATATTAGAGTTTCAGTTTTCTTTATGAGTCTTTTAAGTTTTGTAAAAGAGTAGTAGAAGTGAGCGAGTTGAAGGGCAAACTAAAAAGCACTTTGTGTTAGTGTCAGCAAGGGGTTGTTGAGGGCTAGTCGGGGACTACTGGGAGACTAGAGACCGATAGGGATCGGTATGGGTAGAAAGGGTTTGGTGAAGTCCTAAACTGTCCAAAGTCCGTAGGAGGGGCGAGAGGGATATTAAGTGAATTACGAGTGTGTTAATTGGTAATCGAATAGTGATTCCATTTTAAAGAACATGAAGCATTCTACCTCTATATCAATCGCAAGTTAACATCGCACTATATGTCCAAGACCTGTAGGGGACGTGTCAAGGATTACTAATCGACCAACAAGCTTACCACCGGCTAAACCCCCAATTTACCACCTGTTCATATCAATTACTAGATACCAAAGCTCGGGAATTTGAAACCAAGTTCCTTGTGGATACGACCTTGTTGTATTACATCGATTCAAGTGCACTTGCCCTTGCGTTTTCTCAGTTTATACTGTTACAATATTTTCCAACAACAATATCCAAATCCCCGTCCCTATTGTCCATAGGTTTGCCTTCCTTTTACAGCTTACTCTCGCACCCAGTCAACTGAATGACTAGAAGGTAGTCCTTCATTACACTAAGGTGTTCGTGTGTACATCTCCCATGATTAATTTCTCTCTATAATTCAAAAATAAATTCTCCTACTTTGTACAAGGCGGTGATCTCTAGGCCCTCCCCATCAATCCTCAAATGAATATTGTTGTTTGGAATGATATGGGCAATAACAATAGCCCTAAGCTTAAGGAAATTCAACATGTTCTTAAAGCAAAAAATATTTGTGTGTTTGGTCTCTTGGAGACCCAAGTTTGATTCACTAACCTTATCTCTTTTATTGCACTTTTCTTCTTGTCTTGAAGCTACTTTCATAATTACTCTGTTCATCTGAATGGATGCATATGGTCCCTTTCATCCCCTTCATTATCTCTCTTACCCCTCTTCCCACAATTATCCAAATGTTGTCCCGTAAGGTGTTCGCCCATGGTACTACCTTCTTTCCCCTCTCCATCACGTATGATATGAACAATGCCGCAGTTAGATCCCATCTGTAGGAGGACATTATTGACCTTAACCATAATATCGTTGACCCTTGGGTTATAGTGGGTGATTTGAATAATGTCATTGTTTGTTGCCAAAAGGCTAAGCTCCCGCCTCCCTAACGCCATGGATTACCGTGGCTTTTCTAATTGTGTTGCATATGCTAATCTTTCGAATCTTTTGTTACTATGGTCGTCTTTTCACTTGGTGGAATAACCAGTTTGGTCATAGGTCAATGCAATGAGACCTCATTTTCCCTTTAATCTTTTTACATTTCATGGAATATCTAATTAGGATTTTAGCTTACCTTGCAAAAAGGTGAAACTCGCTCATATATGCTTTATTGATGATCTATTGATATTTAGGTGATATGAGCATAGTACTTGTATTGAAGGATATAATGGAACAATTTTGAAGGACTCGGATGGAACTTCATATCAGCAAACAAAAGTGTGAAGTCTTGTTTGGCAAGATGAGGTTGACAAGAAACTAGATACCTTTAAATGCCTTGAGTGTACATACAAGTTGAACTACAGGGACTACATGTCTCTTATAACTAAGGTAGCCAACAAAATAACTTATTAGAATGCAAGAAATCACGCTGTGTTGTAAATGCACCGAGTGGACATACATCGAGGATTACGCAGTGATTCAAGTCTAGCTTGTTTGTGCTTCCCAAGTATGTGATTCATCAAACTGAAGTAATTTGTAAATTTTATCCTATGACCAATGGGAGAACTAAGAGGAATTATTTGCATTGTTTGGAATAGAGTGTGCAGACCTAAAAAGGAAAGGCAGTTAGGTAATAAGAAACTTCTTTCCCCAAATGACCTATATCATCAAACAATGCAACATAGTCTCATTAGTATAGAGTTACTTTCTAGAAGAACTTACCTTTATGCTGTTATAAATTTGTGTAAGGGCACAACCCAAGAAATAATTGTTGTGCTACTTATCTGTAATCATTTTGTGTGGAATGTCACTCATAACTTTCCGATAATAAAAAAAAGTACATTTTTGCAATAAATATACACATGTCGTTTGTCGTGCTGTTATTCATTTATATATAATGATTCTTCATTTTTTATAATAAAAATTGATCGTTTCTTAATAAAAATAAATATAACAATTTCTTCCTTGAATATGCATTATTGTTGCAATGAATGATCACCTTTTCACTAATTGTCATTGTTTCTGCAATAATAAGTGACAGGTGACATGAACAATGTATGCTGACCTGGATACCATACTATTTGATTACCTGTATGACACATGGACACTATATCGTAGAGGGTACTAAATTGCTTCCTATCAATGCAAATTCAGCATTGTTTACACCTAGCATAGTACTACTAGAAAACTATAATACATAGGCTTTGCTAATAAAACACTTATGGAACCGTCGTTGGGGACAAATGATCCTATGTCAATTATGTCTTTGATAAACCTATCGTTCTACGAGTGGCTGAAAGTTCAGCATAAGAATGATATTGAGATTAGTGGGGTGTTGCCATTGTCTTCCCCCAGACCTGACGCTGGCCCTTTTTCAAGTCTGGCAAGGAATGGCGGCGAGGTCTCAGTCGAAGCTATGGGTTTTAACTTTCATTTTTGCAATATGGGCAATTTGGAATCAAAGGAATAAAGTGGTCTTTGAAGGCGTGGTGCCAGACTGGAGTGAATATGGGGCATCTGTCAAACAGTTTTACGTCGAATGGAACCGGCAGCATGTTCATCTGTCTCCTCATGCAGTCTTATTTGCAAAAAATCTGTTCACTCTATTATTCTCCTAGTCTTAATGCTTGGTTTTCTTTTCTACTATGTTTTTTTACTTGTTGTCATAATTTTGGTGAAAAAGACTTCAGCAAAGTAAAAATGATAATGAGATTGTAAATAAATCTTTCTCGCAATACACTTGATGAGTTTTGAACTTTGATAAACCTTTTATAATGCGCGATAGCCATGTTATCGAACCTTATTGAATTATATGAATAATGTAGATAGAATAGTAGATTACTGTACATTAGACAACAACTATTCCATCGGACAAAGACCCAATATCGATATTTTGTTTTGTTCATGATAGTATAGTCTAAGATAATTTGATTCGCTCACAAGTTACGATTAGGGATGGTAATGGGTCGTGTTTGGGTCGGGTGGACCATCACCCGCACCCGTCACCCGACTTCACCTGCTCCACCCGTACTCGACCCGTCACCTGTTATGTATCACCCATCACCCGTTTCACCCGTCACCGCGGGTGAAGCGGGTGAACCCGTTTACCCGTTTGTTTTTCTTTTTCCTTGTTCGCCAGTTAGGTTTGCAAATTACTGTGAGTGAAGAGAAAATAGAGATGCGGAGCATGTATGTTCTATGTTCGCCGGTTAGGGTTGCGAAATTTACTTCAGAGAAAATGATGAAATATTGCACAGAGCATGTACGTTCCATGTTCGCCAATTATGGTTGCAAAATTACCATGAGTGAAGAGAGAAAATAGAGGCGCATAGCATGTATGCTCAATGTTCGCCTATTAGGATTGCGAAATTACCTTCAGTAAAGAGAATGAAAAACTTCAGTACGTTATTTGTTTTTGAGATAGGGTTTCAAAATTATCGAGAGTGAAGAAAGAAAATAGAGGCACAAAGCATCTTTGTTCCATGTTTGCCAGTTAGGGTTGCAATTACCTTTAGTGAAGAGAATTGAAAACTACGCAGATCAAGTATGTTAGGGCTGTAAAATTACCGAGAGTGGTGAGAATAAAGAATGGCGCAGTCACCCAGAGCATGAATGTTCCTTGTTCACTAGTTAGGGTTACAAAAATCGTGAGTGAAGGAGAATGAATAATAAGTAATAATATATATATATATATATATATAATCTATGCGGGTGAGCGGGTTGGGTGATGGGTGAAAAATGTTCACCCGTCACCCGACCCGCACCCACACCCGTTCCACCGTCACCCGTTTTTCACCCGCTTTATGCGGGTTTTTCACCCGGTTTAGCGAGTCAGGTGACCGGGTGAAATGGATACCCGCAAACCCATTGCCATCTCTAGTTACGATCGGTGATGAAACAATACATATATACAATATTGATGAACCATACCCCATCTCGCAAAAACGGGTGACTGTTTCAATTATTCGAACTTTCTTGAGCATGCAATAATATTTGTCGACCAGAAAAATCTTTTATTCTCAACCGGATACTTCTAAAATTGGTAAATCACTAAAATAGTCGATCATCCGATTGTAGGAAGCTCAGATGAGGCGCAGCAACACTTTTTTTATGGGAGCAGAAGTTTTTTAATAATATTAATTAATATTTTAAAATTAATATTAAAATTTTTTATTAATTTTTTTAATAATTTAAAATTATATTATTTAAGAATTGATATTAAATATTAAACTTGTATATAAAAATAAAATTATATTTGAAATATATAGATAAATATATAAAGAATTTCGTTTTACTTTTTTATTAAAAACTTTAAAAATTTGTGTACTAAAATTATATGTTAATGTCAATAATAATAGTAGTTTTTTTATAAAAACTGCTTTTAAAAATTATTTTGAGTAAATCTAATATTATTTTAATTTATAAAATTTACAATAAAAAATTAAAAACAGTTATATTTTGGATAGACGAGGTATATGATTACTAAGACCGTTACAATGATCAGTTTCTCTTCAGACCATATTGCTAAAGTAGAAATATTAAGAGTTTTTTTTTCGAATATAGACTAAATTTGATTTTTTATAATATAAATCTAAAACAAATATTACATATTAATAGAAATAAAGTCGATAATAAATACTATTTAGTGATATCATGATTATATTTTACAAAATGTTACGGGGCGAACAAATATCTATTAATATAAATAAACTATATAAGAAAAAACTAAAATAAGCATATACCCAATGGAGGTAAGGGGGTCATACACCCATTGCCCCTTGTCTCTGCCCCTCAAATATGTCATTATCAAAAGTAACCGCGAATCGTAGGTTGTATGTGTTTCACTTATTATTTAAACAAGCAGCAAATCTTTTAGAGCATCCATAGCAAGGGTGGAATCCACTCTTTGTGTCGGTAAGACAAGAAAATTGGAACTACAATAGGGTGGATTCACCAAATATTCATACTATGACACAAAAGTAGATAGTGTGAGCGAGTTAATTTTTTCTTTTTTTCTTCACCTAAATAGTAAAATATGATTTGTAGTTAGGCAGGAGAGAGAAAATTAAGACATCTCATTGTTGTAATTGAAAGTAAATAAATAGTTTCCTTATTGATTAAATTATAGTATTTTGGTGAGGTAGCACATGGGAATGTGGTAAGAAAGTGAAAATTCTAAGGGAAAATTCACGATATACCCCTGTTTTCTTTCGTAATTCACAATATACCCCTATTGGTTTTCGTAATTCAACTTTAAACATGCTTAAATGTTGTCCAAAATTGATAAAACTTTACATGGACGATGCTAAAGTGTTATATTTTGGTCTAATATCAAATTTGAAGTTTATAAGCTCATATGTGACATGTGGGACCCAATGAACATGCCACAATTTTCATTGGGTCCCACAGGTCATATGTGAGCTTAAAAACTTCAAATTTGATATTGGACCTAAATATAACACTTTAGCATCGTCCATGTAAAGTTTCATCAATTTTGGACAATATTTAAACATATTTAAAGTTGAATTACGAAAACCAACAGAAATATACTGTGAATTACAAAAGAAAACGGAGGTATATCGTGAATTTTCCCAAATTCTAATTTGATGTTGTGGACTCTGTTACAAATTTGTGGTAGGCATGAAAGCTAGAGAGGATCAGCCTGTATTTCTTACTAGCACATAATACTAATAATATCTTGTCATCATTATTTGCTTCATACCGCCTCCCATCATGAGCCGACACTCCGCCTCTATATATAAACAATTAAATACACGATTGTATGTGGTTCATAATGGGATAGGTATTACTACTATCCAGTTGTTAAATGTGGGCGGCGACGTGGATAGTTTACTGTACATAATATAATATGATCGTCGTCTAACTGACGTATTATTGGATTTAAATTATTTGGGGTGTTTGTGATTGAAATACCCCGACCTTAAATATGGCGATTTAATTATCCTAATAGGTATTTAAGAGCCTAATAATGATTAAGAAATATTGGTGAGGAAAATAAATCCAAAAGAAATAAAGAAACGCTTAAAAAGCAAAAAATGCTAAATAAGCGTTAAATAACCATAGGAGGTATGAAACCTCGGTTAGCGTATTATAAGGATTCTAAAGGCTTAATTAGGCCTAAATAATATATGGGAACAACCCCCGAGGAAAATGGATCCTTAAAAGGATTAAAAACACTAATGAACAGTAAAGCGCGTTTTTCGAGGTAACCGGGAGGGGAAAACGTGACTTTAAAGGGTTTAAAAGACTAGTAATAATATAATTAATTAAATAGTCATTAATAAATATTAATGAAGGTCTAGAGCCAATAAAATTAATTAAACGAGAAAATTTGAAAAACGGGGTACCTACCTACTCCCCACGATTTTCTCTGCGCAGAATCTCTTCTTCATTTCCTGGCTATGGCGATTTGAAACCTAGCCCAAACCGCCCCCTTCTCCTCCATTGTTGAAACATCCAAACGAGCTCCAAATGCCACAAATAATATACCGTTAGAATCCCCTTGCTTAGGAGATCGATCCCACCTTCCAAAAATTCAAAACAAACAACTTTATTTTGTGGGTGTGAACGACTGAAGCATGGACAGCACCAGCTGAAGCCCCATTTTCCCTTCTAATCATGTTTTAAGGTAAAGCAAAGAGTTAAACTCTTCTTTGGTTTTCATCTGTTCCATTTTCTCTGATGCAAAACCAAAACAGCCGTGAACCTATGTCTCGTTTTCTAACCGGTTGGCATTTTTATCTCACTGCCAAACTCCATTTAGAAGTCCAAGTTTGGTGAGTAAAACAAGAAAACAAACAAAGAAGCAAAGAAGAGCAAGCAAACCAAGAAGAAGAGAAAAGAAAAGGAAAACAAGAACAAGGTAAATTACCTCTGTTCAGTTTTGTGTATAATGCGTGTGTGTGTGAGCAAGTGTAATGTCTTAGTAAATGTAAAACCAATATGACCGTAGCAATGAAATGAGCATATAACTAGCATTAGTGAATTGTTGAGTTGGAATCTGTCAAAACAAAAAATACGTAAGCTGCTGCTGTGTAAACGTTTGAACTGATGCACATATATATATATATATAAACCGTCTGATGCATATAGTATAGTTGAACAGGTTGTGATCTTTGATGAGTGAACAAACTAATGTGGTGAAACCTTAAGTTTTTAGGGGATACCATGTCAAAATCTAGAGAGAAAACTATCACTTAAGGGTTGTTGGCATTTGTAGAAGAAGAATGAAAAACTAAACATAAGAAGCAGCAGCAGCAGCTCGAACTCTGCAACAGAAAGGAAGAAAAGAATGAAACAGTGGAAATGATGAGATAGCAGTAGGTTGAGGGAATTGATTTTTGGTGAGGGATTTAGGTGAGTTAGATGCTTGGATAAGTAGTTAAACATGTAATTAACATTAGAAACCATTAGGAAGTGATTAAAGGAAGAAGACAATGAAACAGAGCATGAAAAATGTCTCAGTTCGTAGCAGACCATTGTTGGTCCGGGACTTAGGCCTTGTATTAAGTCCCGGACCAACATTCAAAGCGCCCGAGAGTTTGCAATTCATTAAGGGTCCGGGACTTACCTCTGGTATAAGGTCCCGGACCACTAGCAAAGTTCAGTCGAGAGTAATGCTGCGTATGGTCCGGGACTACCTTATGTATAAGGTCCCGGACCATAGCTAAAATCAATTCGAGAGTTCTGATCTGTGTTGGTCCGGGACTTAGGACCTGGACAAGGTCCCGGACCAACACCAAAATTCACCCGAGAGAAATTTTAATGGGTTATAAGTTAAGGCATTATTTGGGGGTTGATTGTATAAGTTGCTTAAGACTTAATTAAGCATAATTAAGAGTAATTAGGAGTATAAACAAGCTAGAATAAGAATGAGAAGTAAGTGAAGAATAGAAATGAAATTGTATAAGTAAGAATTAGTAAGTATGTAAAGTGAATGGTAATGTTAGTATAAGATAATTAGTATTTAATTAATGATGTTTAAAGGTCATTAAAGGTGTAAACAAGTTTGAGAGGTAATTAAGAAAGTTGTAAACATATGAACATTAAGTTAAACTGAAACCTTCTGGAACGGTCCGACCCAGGGCTTGGGTCGGACGGTGGGTCGGACGGCCCAATACTTAAAAAAAAAAAACTGTAAGCTTATAACTAGTATGTATAGATATATGTATATGTGTATACCCTCCTACACATATGTATCTATGTAGGTAAGTAAACCATGGATAAGTAATGGAAAGAAAGTAAATGAAGTATAAGTGTAAAGAATGCAAAGACTTAGTAAGTATGAAGTAGGAAGTGTAAGAGTAATCGAATTAAGTTCATGGTAGCTAGAGTAATCATTCAATTACATGTATATCATAGGAACTTGAATTGTGAACACCGGAGGAACGTTGGGATACAAGTACAACGGTGAAAGGTATGATTTCTTCATGCCCTGTATCCTAATCTGGTTACCCCGATTTGTGTGCTTATTTGACCACCTAAATAAGATAAATGCATGAATCGGACTATATTGCACTTACCTGTGCTTGACTTATGTTGTGCTCGATATTTATTGTCTTGAGCACTAGTTTGTATAATTCATGAAATATATGAATGATGATGAATGGTATTCGAACCTCGTATTGTACTTGTGTAGGGTATTGTACCTCGTATGTATGTGTATATGTGTATTGTATTATTGTGGCTTGGATGTTGACTTGTGCTAATTCCTAACTATCTAACTCCTAACTTAAGTGAGTAAATTGGAATGAGTACAAGTCCGATATAGCTTCGGCCACGCGTGAGGATGCGGAGTCACAAGAGGTTGGCTGCAATTCCTGACTCTTAAACTGGTCCGCGGCCCAAATCCCTTAAATGGGTAGCATCCCGGATTGGTGAGTCAAGTAAATCCCGGAGGTGGGACGGTGTAGTCCCCAGGGCCGGAGGTCCCGACGACTTAACTTGAGTAAGAGTAAGAGTAAGTAAGTATGGATCCGTAAGTATGTATGAGTATGAGTATGTATGTGTATGTATGAAGTAACGAGTAAAAGAGTAATCTCCACCCGATTAACCCGGGTGGACCAATGAAGCTAACAAGTATCGTATGTTGTGTATGTAATGCGTATGTGTAATTCGGAAAAAGGTAACTATGTATTAGATGGTGTATGTTGTATTTCTTGTATGTAATGAAGTGTATGTATGTGTGTATGCCTTGCGTAATGTATTGTAATATTGTGTATAAGAGCATGTATGCATGTATGTTTGCATGAAAACGAACCGCATGTATTCGACCAAGTGGTCGGCGTACCCTCACTAGTACGCGGGGTATGCGGTTATCATGCTCGGCGAAAGCTGACCCCTTCGGGGGACATTTTTTAGTGTGCAGGTACCCAAAGCGAATATGGTCAAGGAAGAGACCGGAGGCACACCCTTGTACTTAGAAAGTAAGTAGTTGTGAGAAAATGGGTAGATGTAGACTCCAAGAGAGTGTATATGAACTTGGAAGTGACATTATAAATGTATGAGGATCCTAGTAGACTCGGTGAAGTATATTGTATTGTATGGATTGAAGAGGAGTAAGTACTGAATGGAGTATTGTTGTAATTGATTGATGAATGGAGTATGTATTCTAGATGCGTAGTACTCGGGATTCCGGTTCATCAGACCGATGCTGTATGTAGAGGTAGTAGCCTTGTTAGTCACGTGGGTGACTAACGGCATTGTATCACCCATTGTGAAATACCCCAAACCTAAGTATGCTAAGTAAACATAAAATTATGATGTAGTAAGGCTAGAATATGCCTTAGAAAGATTGGTAGACAATTTAAACCAAGGAAAACACAAGAAAGTGCCTTAAGGGCAATCAGGGCAAAAACGTGCTCTAAGCTTGGAGTGACTTTGATTAGCACCCAAATACCATTATAAGACTTTAGTAATATGCTAATGGACATTTTAAATCAATTAGCAAAGAAAACCAAGCTTGAAAACAAGTTAAAACACAAAATGTGCTTTAAGAAGTCTTAAAGCACATTTTCGAGAAATTGTCTTAGAATTGAGTTTTGAGTGGCTAAATGTCCATCATTACTCTTTAATCAACATGTGTACTAATTAGTATCACATTAGGAAGCCTAAATCAATGGGAAATCAAAAATTTCAGAAATATGTGCACTGATTAGTGAATAGTGCCAAATAGTGACTAGTTTAAGTTTTAATCAATATAAGCTAATTAGTTGGTCAACAAAGACCATGACTAGCCTTATTTAAGATAGGGGGCCGGTTTTCTAAGGATGAGTCACAATGGACTTCATCAAATAAGGGAAAAGAAGAGATAAGTAAAGAAAGTTACTATTTGCTTTTATAAAGCAAATATCCTTATTAGCCTACCTCTCTCCTCTCTTCTTCATTTCCCCTTCTTCTTCCACGGTTTTCTTCTTGTTCTCTCTGTTCCAAACCGTGCCCAACCAGCTCCATACTTGTTCCATCTTCAAATGTCCATAAGTTACTCATTTTAGCTCCAAATCAAAAAGTGAGCATAGATTATTCTTAGTTAGCTCAAGCTCTAGCTTTCCATCTTTACAAAATTGGAAAAGCTTCATTTTGGAGCCATGGGAAATCTCCATTGATGGAGGAAAATCAAGTTTGAAGAGCTCATTAGCTTCTCCATTCTCTTAAGGTAAAGGAAATGTAAGAAAAATCATGTTTCCATCATTTCTTGTACATGGCCGAAAATTCCTTCTCATGGGGCTATGTTTTTATGCCTTGTTCTAGCTTGATTTATTCACCAAGGACTAGTGGAGGTCCTATTTCATTCAATGCCAAAGTCTACCTTGAGACTTCAAAGGTAATCGTCCACTTTTATGCCTTAGAACACATTTCTAACCTAGGTTTTTATTCCTTGAGGTTAGTGTATTGTTTAGTACTCATATGAGTCATTGAATATTGATTAGAACATTGGCAAGGGGAATTTAAGTGGTGGCCGAGATCTATGCAAGAAGAAGGTCTAAGGAGGAGATTAAGATAAGCTTGAGAAAACAAGGTAAAATGCTTACCTAATGGTGGTTTAAGTTTAAGGAATGAGTTTTAGATGAGTACCAATGTAGCCTAGGGCTTACATTAGGTAATGGGTTGTATAACCTAGGAAAAAGAACTTAAACAAGCTTATGAACTTGTGATTAAGGAGCCAATGGAAATGAGTTAGTAAAATAAGTTTAAGATGAGTTTTAAGAGCATTATAACTACTATGAGATTGATGGGTGTATTTGCAGGTTGAAAGCTTTTATATGTGGGAAATTCAGTGTTTAAGTTTAAGTTATTTAAGGGCCTAAGAGCCATTTCATTTAAGAGCCTTAGTGCTATGCAATTTAAGATTATTGCAATATATTGAGTTTGTCGTGGATGAGATAAGATGAGAAAGGACTTGGTGTGTGTGAGATTATTGTGTGAGAAAAACAATGCATTTGGGCATGAGAATATACTAGAGGAGCTATGGCGAAATTTGAGTAGAAAATAAGTGTTTAGGTGATGGTGGTGAATTAATATGACCTAGGAATTTCTAGGAGTCATTATGAGGAATTTGAGTGGAAATGAGTTAACTAAGGAGTTCTTGAGGTTTAGAATGACCTAGAGATGTTTAGGAGGAATTAGAGGTTAGGTGGGTGTATTAAACACACCAAAATCATGTGATGAGGAATGCTAAGACTTGAGCAAAGATTTGGATGGAAAGGTGTATAATGCTTTAAGGTGATTTAGGTATGAACTAGGGAATAAAACAATGAGGAGTTTGAATAGTTTGTGTAAGTGTGATGATGTTAGTAGAGGACTAATGGGGTTTAGTTTAGATTGTAATAAGTGGACTTAGGTGATGGAAGAGAAAGGTGTGGGAGAATGTTGTCAAACGTCAAGGAAAATGACTAGGAATGTAAAAGAGCGTATGATCATGAGGAAGGTGAGTAAGTGAATAAAAGAATGTATAAGTAAGCTCAAGAGTTTAGGAGTGATGAGTAACAAATGAAAAGAAGAGAAATTGTGCATGGACATGCAAGATGACCTTGGAAGGTTTAACTAGCAAGATGGAGTGCAATGATGTTAAGGAAGAGTTATATGGGTTGAAAAGAAACACTTGGGATAGTTAAAGTTTTAGACAAAATGTACATGTTGGAAATGTAAGGAATTATATGACAAATGTTAGGAGTGTTTGTAAGAATTTAGTAAATGTTTGAGAAGATCTTTGGAAGTTGTTTTGGAGAGTTTGGTGGAAGTTCTAAGGTGAGTTTAAGTGCCTAAATGGTATTAGGACACATGGGGGAACTTGTGGAGAAGTTTGGAGTCAAATGGGAATTTAGAAATAAGGTTCTTGAGCCGACCGACCTTGGGACCGGACCTGCAAGGTCGGTCGAGCTCAGTTTACACTGCCGGAGAAAGTTTCTGGAACCGACCGAACTTGGGGACCGGACTTGCAAGTTCGGTCGGGCTTGTAATTTGTGAAGGAATTGAGTCTCTGGAATCGACCGAACATGGGACCGAACTTGGCAAGTTCGGTCGGGCTTAAATATCCCACGGGGAAACTCTCGGGAATGGACCGACCTTGGGACCGGACTTGCAAGGTCGGTCGGGGTAGAATTTTCAAGCGGTAATATGTTCTGGAATGGACCGACCTTAGGTAAGGTCGGTCGGAAGTTCGGTCGAGCCTAAAAATAAAAAATAAATAAATAAAAAAAAAGAAATTTTGAATTCTAAGGATGGTAATAGGTAATAAGGTATACCTTTGGTAGGGTGGTAATGATTAGGACCCTAAGAACTTAAGGGATTAAGTTAAGTTAAGTATAAACTTAAAAGTTTAAGGTTAAGTTGTAAGATTAAGTTGTAAGACTTAAGAGGTGATAGTGGGGATCGTTGAGTAAGTTAAGTAAGTTGAATTAAGTTAAGTGATTAACAACCTAAAACTGAATGAATGTTTTAGGACTTAGGAATTTGGACTCCGGAAGAGAGTAAGCACCCGAACGACCAACGGTGAACGGTACAGTTCTTCTTGTGACCTGCTTGCTAACGAGGTGTCCCTCGGCTTGTGTGCTATTTGTTTTGTGTGCTCACTAAACAAGATAAAGCATGCAACCGGAATATTATGATTATTGTATTGTTGTGTGATGTTTGAAAACTAACACAACATATCGTGAGAACTTACTAACTAACGTTTAGTAAGGAATTGAGTGAGACTAAGGAATGCACCCTAGTATGGGTTGATATAAACCGAAAGAGGTTAACCAACAAACATGGTCTTGAGACTATTACTAACTGGAACTTGAGTGAGGAAACCCGGGACCGATCTCCGGTCATGCATGCTAAGGAAAAGGGGGACGGTATCTGAATCAGATCCGCCCTCCGCTTAAGGACTTGTAGCCTAGGGCCGGTTGCCGGCTCAGCTACGCTGGACTCCCGTCCAGAGTAGGTGGCATTAAGATGGTGCGGTGGGATCACCTAAATCCCAGGTTCGAATTAAGCTACAACCATTCCCTTCCAGGAACGGTTTGTATACTGAGAATAAGTTAAGATTAAGATTAAGGTAAGGTTAAGATAAGTTGCAACCATTCCTTTTTAAAGGATAGTTTGTAATATTAAGATTAAGATAAGCTACATCCACTCCTTATTAAAGGATGGTTGTTTCTAAGATTAAGATAAGACTAAGATTGAGGTGAGATAAGGATGGACTAAGATTAAGAGGGAACATTACTTTAGGAGTTAAATAATTAACTCTCTAATTAAGGGAACGCATTTAAGTCGTTCATTGTGTGTGAACTTTGATTGTTCATATCTGAGTTGTTGTTTACTGCACTTTCTATTATGTTGTGCATCTAATCAACCTCCATGCTATCGACAAATAGTCGTCGTAGCCACGTTAGCTTGGGGGCCATGAGAGGATCGTAGCAGCATTCGTGCTGACCCCCTCGGGGGCTTTTTTTTACTACACAGGTGAACATCAGGAGGCGGCTGTCGCGAGAGTAAGAAGGAGTACAAGTGATAAGGACTAAGTGTGGCCCACGAGTTGTGCATGTACACTCGTATGGCAATTGAGTTAGTAAGATGTATAGGATGTGAGAGGATTGTAAGAAGATTATGTATTTGGTTAAGGTTGATATGTACTAATGTTCGGTATGTTCTGTAGTCAGACCGTGGCAAGGTCCTGGAGTGTAAAGAATTCCGCTGCGACATGTATATATATATGCTGTTAAGTTGCGAGACCACATTTGGATTGAGTTGGGGTGTTACAAAAAGTGGTATCAGAGCGTAGTTACGCTCTGAAGACAAGAAATACCGAACTTAGGAGAATATTGAGGTTGAGATTGAGTTATGGGTTAAGGGTTGAGAGATAGAGTGAGAGGTGCATTAGTCAGGACTTCCCGGTGCTTACCGGACATCCATAGTACCTAGACCCGCCCTCCACATCCCCAACCCTGAATATGTGGAACAAACGCCAGAGAGAAGAAAGCCTTCTCTTACTCGGGGAGACCCGATCTGGCAGTTAGCTAACAGTAAGCAATACGAGAAACGTCTTGCTGCACAATAGTTACGGAGAACTTGGAGGTTTTTGATGGAGCGCAACAGAGAAATAGGCGCTACCTATGGAATACTATCAGTGAGGGAACGGTAATTACTGGCAACATGGGTCGACATGCTACGCAGTCGAAATAACCCGCAATACCAATGATAAGGAAAGCACTACGGGTGCAATAGAAAGGAAAAGGGAAGCGACATGAGTACCGGACAGTGGTCCGAAGGAGCATAACAGTGGAATAATACAAAGCATGAGGATTGAGATTACTGGAAGTCCAGTTAGAAACGGGAACTCCAAACCCCATACAATGAGGAAGGTTACAAAACCTGGCCAACATAATGCAGACGACGGTAGAAACCCATACAAATTGTATACCAAAATAGGACTACGATGTAGTGCCTAAAGGAGAATTATTACTTAATAACCACAACAAAATGTGTGGAGACAGGAGCGAGGATTAAGACATAAGAAAATATTAAGGGGTTCCCTCAGAAAGAGGAATGCCCTGGTAGACGACAGTACTGTCAAACAACAAGGAAACTGCCGGATGGTCGGTTATCCAAAATAAGAGATTATCGAAGGAGTCCCGAGGACTACCAATTACATGGAAATTAGAAGGAAGTGTCACTACCAATGTACCTTGTACCAATAACCCATCCTGCATGGCGCACTTGCCATAGCAAGTGCTACCATGGTTAAGTCACACGAAAAGCCATCAAGGCGAGATAGGAGAACGCTACAGTTGTAACACATATTAACACCGGATTGTAAAACCATAAGAACAGGAAAATAAGGCCTTGGAAGGCCCGACGGCCTGACCAAAATGAGATAAGGTGACACACCAATCAGCCGGGAGCAGAACTTGGACATAATATTAGACCATATGGATGTTAGCAACGGTATAACCCACTACAACAACAACCGACAATACGGTAAGAACACCAATCTCAAACTCCACGAGGAAAACCTAAGAGATCGCTCGGTGATCCGAGCAAAACAGTATGTAAGCAATAATATACAAGGGATGTATTATAAGATACTATTGAGACTGTTGGAGCATCGACTTACAACGAAAACGGGATAAGACTCCCAGAGTGACCATTAAGGATACCAATAACAACATTCTTCAATGAAGATGTTGGAAAACCCAGAAAACAAGGATAAAAGAAATAAACGTAAGCTATAACCTACCAAGGATTAAAGTTGTACAACCCTGGAAAAGGAAAGCTCAGAGGACTACCCCCATAGAGCGGGCATAGTCGAGCCGAACAACTGATGAATGACAGTTAACACTGTTTGTTTAACTCATTAACACCCAAGTACGATTGATCATCAAAGGGTGGCGTAATCAACAGAAGTTGAACGAAGCGTTGAGATGGAAGTATAAGACGACAGGATGACATCCAACTTGGGCACCGTAAGGCAAACGCCTAATACGAACCTAACCTTGACTATAAAGGACATAAGTCTAGTAAAATGACAGCATTGTCAAAGACATTAAGTAACCTCAGATCACCTGAACAACTTCCCTAGCAGGAAGCAGGATGCAGCAACTTATCATAAAACCCGATACTACATTTAGTATGTAACCTAACGGTGAATAGTGCTCAAAGAACCAGAATCTTATAGGGATGACCTGCAGATGAGTAACAGTACAAATAATGAACTGAGACATTAAGCATTAAGAGCCTACGAGCCAAGGATGTTAACCACATCAGAGCCCGAGGCACAATAAGTTATAAGAGAGCTTGTTTAAGCCACGAAGGGACTACAATTTGTAGATATGAACGGTTACCAAACCTATAACTTAGATTGGGAAGAACATTACCAAGAAAGGGTACCAAAGAGAATATTGAGATAATGCTAAGGACAGGGGCGGAGAACGAACCATGCCTTTTAGGGTGGGGATACCTCTCCTTGTTGTGAGGCCAAGAGTGGGAATAAACCCCTCAAAAAGGGCTTTCACTTATTAGAGATGCAATACGCTTTTGTTAGAGAATGGAAACTGTAAACTTGAGATTACCTTAGAACATATCAGATACACTTGAGTAATAAGGAAGGTTGCACAGATAGACCCCATATCCAATACCCGGGATTTAAGAACCAGTACTCGTCAGAGATAAACATTGAGAGTGCACATTATGGCACGTCAAGTGACCAAGGCTCAGAAGAGCTTGTGATTCAGTGGATGACTTCTTCAGTAACCGGTTAAATTGCATGGTAAGCAACGCCATAAGGAGGAAAGAATGCGAGGGAAAATCAGCCTATTTACGAATCTGCCATTTAAGCAGAACATCTTTACACCAAGAGTCAACTGTTTTACAACACGGTACAGCAACTGCCATACACCAGAATGAGAGAACTCCCAGTGTGTTTGCACCAAGAAGGGGATTTAGTATAAGGTAAGACATGAGAATAAGTGAATAAGGGGTTGCACCATTAATGGGCAACATGGTAAGGGCCAACTACCACGGTAGTAGTGGTCGTGAGTACAATAGTTGTAAAAGGGGATTAAGTCGTGGTGCGCAGTAAAGCGACCATTATGAATGAGCCGTCAAATATTGACACCGAGGCAATTAGATTTATGAGTTAAAACCAATATAAGTAAGGAAATAAGATGGTAGACGAACTCAGCATTGATGCCAGTAGTCTGGACCTAGTTAGGTAAGATTTCACAGGAAGCACACTACCCATTCCTTAAGGAACTGGAAGTGCATTCCTAGTAGCATAAATATGAGAAACAAGATAAGAGGCTCCACGGAAAGAGACCTCAATTATTAAGAGACCCAATCAGTACGGGATAGAGAAAGAGCTAGAGCATACAATACCAAGAACACAATAATGGATTTCCCTTGATTAACTTCAAGAAGAACAATAAATGTTATTATGGAACGATGAAAGAGGAGATCGACAACAGAATACTTCATAATTAGTAATAGCTAAACGTGTGACAGACACTATGAGTTTACTAAAACGAGACGTGGGACGACTGCACCCCATAGGGGCTTGCAGGCCTGACACACTCATTTATGAGTTAGTTGGGTAAGTAGTAATGTACCAGTAAGGTACCCCATGCATGTAGACGAGTAGTGTAAGGAACACGGGAAGTAGTCGACTCCGTACCACCGACAACAACGCAAGATCAGACAAGAGCATCTACCACCACAACAGTTGAAGAAAAAGAATTCAGTTGAACCAGCAACGCAAGGGAATCAGAGAATAAATAATTAAGAACTATGAAGTGCGAGAAGCACGGATTGTTAAGTACAGACATTGGACATGTCTTAAGATGTAAGGGATTAAGACTGTAAAGCGCAATGCGCACTAAACAGTAGTTTCAAATTAAGGATCATCCTCAGACCAAAGGTCAGTTGGAGAGAACAACTTAGACATTCTAGAAAACACTAAGAGTATGAACATAAGATCTTCAAGGAGAATGGATAGACGAGTTACAACTCATTAAGGCCGTGTATATATAAAGATAACACGTGTCCATTGAGAGACCAATATACCTAAACTGTAAGGAGGCAGGAGGATATACAATGCCATAAAAGATAAGTGAAGCAGTTAAGCCTAAGAACATCAGAGTGGTGCAGCGGAAGCTAGCAGATCACTACCTTTGAGATTAGACCAAACTAAGTTAAGGAAACGGTATAAGTACCGTTAAGAATCCTCGATACAGAGGCTAAGTTATTTCTCATCGAATTATAAGTAAGATAGATGACATGGAAGCTAGAATGCTTGGTAAGAATTAGACATCTTGAACTTATGTTCAAGGATCATGTAATGTTGATTACGTGGGCGTAATCCATTTTAAGGGGGGTAGAGGCGAAAACCGCTTAGCGTATGTTTGTGTATTGAGTACATAAACTACGGTGTGCATAGCACAAAATAATTTGAGAATATGTTTTACATAAACATTTTGAGATAAATTATGGTTATTGCACACAGAAGATGTGAATACCATACATATTAAGTACCTATCTTGTTAACTCCGGTGTGAGTACAAGTTAAGAGAATTAAGGAAGAGGTTTAAGAGACTCAAGGAATAAGGAATATGAGGTATAAGTCGATATGAGACTATGTGTGAGATAAGAATAAGATAACATTATGAGATACAATTTGATATGAATATGAGGAAGGAAATTGTAATGCTATGAGATATAAGATGGTGAGAATTGGTATGGGACAGTTATTGAACTTAGTAGGAATTTAAGTCTTGAGGTAATTACTAAGAGATGAATATGGAATGTTTGATGGACTGAGTCCACACTTTGGAGATGTATTGATTATGATTAGAAGAACTAAAAAGATAGAAAATTGGACATGAGTGAATTATTTGGATGTTTGAAAATGACGTGGGAGGTGGAACTTGATTTCTAGGGATCAAGGGAAACCGAACACAAAAATGGGGTGGAAGGATAGTTCTACACTGATGCTGATCACATCAGGGTTGGATGATTCCTGAAACTCCCTACCAGTGGTCACAATTAAATCACACTATGGACAGAGGCCTTAGGATAAAATGAAATTGGAGTTGATTGTATTTTTAACTAGAGGAGTTATTCCTCACATGACCTCGTAAAAAGGATTACCTTTTTACTAAGTCTCGCCCATGAAGTCGAGGACGCACGAGCCTTTGTCTTCGGACCGGTGACATGGGGAGAGTAGAGTGTTTTGTATTCTGGCCCATGGTGACGAGGACGAATGAGCCATTGTCTACGGACCGGTGACATGGGAGAATACGTTGGAAATTATGTGAATGTTTCAATCATCAAAAGAAACAAAAAGAATTTTGAGTGATATACATGCTTAAGCATGTTGTGTGATATTTAAGTATAAGAATATGGCGGATCTAATGATCCAATGAGATTAAGTATACATAAGTATGATCTATCTGATCTAAGGAATGAGGTAAGACATGTATTCTAATAAGATAAGATGCATGGGAACTTTGGGGACAAAGTTCTTTTAAGGGGGTAGATTGAAATACCCCAAACCTAAGTATGCTAAGTAAACATCAAATTATGATGTAGTAAGGCTAGAATATTCCTTAGAAAGATTGGTAGACAATTTAAACCAAGGAAAACACAAGAAAGTGTCTTAAGGGCAATCAGGCAAAACGTGCTCTAAGCTTGGAGTGACTTTGATTAGCACCCAAATACCATTATAAGACTTTAATATGCTAATGGACATTTTAAATCAATTAGCAAAGAAAAACCAAGCTTGAAAACAAGTTAAAACACAAATGTGCTTTAAGAAGTCTTAAAGCACATTTTCGAGAAATGTCTTAGAATTGAGGTTTGAGTGGCTAAATGTCCATCATTACTCTTAATCAACATGTGTACTAATTAGTATCACATTAGGAAGCCTAAATCAATGGGAAATCAAAAATTTTAGAAATATGTGCACTGATTAGTGAATAGTGTCAAATAGTGACTAGTTTAAGTTTTAATCAATATAAGCTAATTAGTTGGTCAACAAAGACCATGACTAGCCTTATTTAAGATAGGGGGCCGGTTTTCTAAGGATGAGTCACAATGGACTTCATCAAATAAGGGAAAGAAGAGATAAGTAAAGAAAGTTACTATTTGCTTTTATAAAGCAAATATCCTTATTAGCTGATAAGTGTCCAAATGAGCATGATTTATAGGTATATTTCATATATAATATTAGCACTTTTCTTGCTCATTTCTCCACTTCGGTTGATTTTCCTCTAGTTTATGTTTTATTATTTATCTCACAAAATTATTGGTTGAACATGAGGAAAACCAAGCTGAGAGTAAAGTACACGAAGATACGAACGCATAGGCGCAAACGGCTCAGAAAACGGAGTCCAAACGAAGAATCTAGAGCCGGTCGAAGTTCGTAGAACAAAATAAGTCACGGTCAGCACTACAAACAGCATTACAACCGCCTGCACAACCGCCCCATTTTGAGGCGGACATAGAGGCGGACATAGAGGCGGACAACACACAACCGCCTTGTTTCGAGGCGGACGCAGACGCGGACGCGTGTAAAAATTCCAGATCTGAGACGCGAACAGTTTTCTTCTTCGCGCACCGTCTGCAACTTACCTTCGCCGACTTCTGCAACTCGTCCACTGTCTCGACGCCTACCTTAATTCACGCCTGTCTTCAAGCTTTGTCCCCTCAATTAATGAGGAGCAATCAACGAGCAATCAATGAGCTGCACCGCCTCAATCAACTCACGCGTTCCTTATCTGCTGCCTTTGCTTCTTCCTTTCCCTACATAAACCCACGTAACTTCATCTATACCATGAATCCATCCACGACCCAACTTCACCACTTCACACATTCATCTCATTTCTCTTCTCCCGTATTCTCCATTTTATTTATTTTACATTCCACAAATTCACCTCTAGCCCTACGTACACAAAATTGCAGAGTGAGACGGAGTGATTACGGATGATTTCTATTACTCTCGTCTCTATCTATCTATTTAATATGTTAGGCTAGTTTACATTTACTCTGGGAATAGTTATTATGTATGTACTAATTATGCAAATTTCTACTGGTTTATTTATATACTGTTTGTTACGCTTAAAGGTTATCATGCACCTTTTTAATAGATCTCGCGAATTTATTAAATTGCTCTACTAAGTCTATTTTGATCAGACCAGGTGATAAATAGACAGGTTAATTAAGGCGTATAACTGGAGGAAACTTGTTATGATTTAATAAGTTAGTATTCAGTTGCAAATGTAATTCCTCAATACTCTCTGCCGTTCGCAGGCTTTTGCTTGAACCTTGATTAGAACCTTGCATTACAGGTGAACGAGTTCTTATGAGGCTATGACTTAGTCCTTAAGATAATTACAGGAACCTTGCCAAATTATTAAGCCAGTAGAGATAGCTTAATTATGCAGATTATATTAACCTGACCCAGAGTTCCATTTTATTTATCTGTCAACTTAGTTTATTTTATTCTTTCTTTTTATTTATTTTACAAGTCAATTAATCCCCCTCTTGTGACACGCTTAGGTACTATTATATGTATTAGTCCCACGGTTCGACATCCGGTTGCTTACATTTTCACTATACTACTGCGACCGGGATTATTTGCAGCCCGACGTTATTTTTTGGGTTTTAATTTCTTTCTTTTATGTTAATTACACCTGTTCTAACCACTCAAATACAACGTCTGCAAAATGGCGCCGTTGCCGGGGACTAGTTTATTCTAGTCCCTAAGCCCCGGATTATTCACTTGTTATATTAGAATATTTGTTATTTTATTTTTGTTTATATTAATTATCTTTTATACCTTGTTATATTATATGTATGTTTTTTTCTAATCTGTTGTTTTGTTTCAGTAATTTTGTAATCGAAATCGAAAAAAAAAAGCAACAGAGGCGTGTCCGCTGTTTTGGACGCGGACAGACTCGCGGTCTCAGCACTCTTGTCCGCCCCAGTACCAGGCGGTTGTCCATGGGACGTGACCTGATTCGAAAAAAAAACACGCCGCGTTTCAAATTCTGTTCTTCTCCAACTTCTTCAATCTATTTCTACTTCATTTTATATTTTGTATATTATTATTATGTTTGTTTCTAATCATTTTATTTTCTAATCTTTTCAGTAGTTTTGTTTTATACAGAAAAACACAAAAAAAAAAAATCTCTGTACGTGGCAAATGGAAGAAGCGTTTGAATTTTGGCAGGATTTATACTGCTCCGTATGTGGAGGAGCTCATAATTATGAGGATTGTCTCACTTTTCAAGAGCAACTCTGGTTAGAAGATCAACCAGACTACCTGGAGAAAATCGCTCAACTACTAGAGCAATCAATGAGCGAAACAGTTCAAGAGGTAGAACACCCCACTACAGACGAGCCACTCATAGAAACCCCTCCCTGTCAAATCAATTACCGCTATTTTCCCTCCTTCTCTATAATATACCTAGACAATGAGGATACTTTTATCCTCGAAAAAGAAGAGAAGGAATTGCCATCACCTCCCACCAAGATATCCAAACAAAACGCCACTATCACCTTCGAAGAATTTACTTTCTCTGAAGATGATATAGATCAGCGTTCTTTCTGTGAGCCTCACCTACAAGAGGAGGATTTTTACATCCTCCAGTTTGAGGAAGAAAAATCATCACCGGGTCTTCTGTTAGAACTACGTTCCCGGCATTACCTCCTCAAACGCCAGATTTTGTGGAGTATTAATTTTCTTATTTTATATGCCGAGGTAACGTTTTGTTTTGATCCAGGATAACGAAGCAGGCGTCTAGCCAAAGACGTTAAAGAAGGGCAGCTTCCCGGGAGGCAACCCGGGTATATTTTTATTTTATTTACTTTATTGTTCTTTTTAATTTTCAGGTTCTCTTTAAATTTTATTTTTGCTAACTTTTAACCCCGTTTATAGTATGGTTGCTTCTAGTGTCTTATGCAGGTGCACCTTCATTTTTACACTGCAACCAAGCTACGCTACTTGAGGCTGAAGCTCAAGTGTGGGGGGAACTCCTATAAACACAAAACAAAAATAATATCAGGGGAGTACCAGCTCTTTTAATTTGCTTTTATTTAAATAAAAACTGCAGAGGAGCGTTTATGTGCTTAAATGTTTAATTGTGACCTTTGTGTTATCTCTATTTTATGTACTTACCGAAAAGGTCTTCTGAAACCTTCCCTTGTTTTTCTGGTGAACAATGAGGACATTGTTCAATTTAAGTGGGGGGAGTGTGCCCTTTTCGGTGACATTTTGTGCTTAAATGTTTAATCTCTCTCCTTATCATGCGTTTGTCCAATTCAAATATTGTGGACCCTTTATATGTGGGTTGTTCTCTTTAAGAATAAATACTATTATGAATTGTAGGATAAATGGTACAAAATTTTAAAATTTTGATTACTTTTGAGGAGCATTTTATATGCGGTGTGACCAAATAATCTGCAAATGGTTGGATTTTATTGCTCAGGGTTTCTTTCTGTCTTCTCTCTTAGGGATTGCTAAGGGTGCTTCTCTGTTAAAAAAAGAAGGAAAAAATAATAATAAGGGACTTGTGAGACACCATTGGTAACCAACAAAGAGAGTTGAGTGTTCTTAAATACAAAGGTGTTATGCCTACATTTTCTCATCCCTTATGCAAAAGTGAAACAAATGCATGAATCTATTTTTCCTTTTGTTTTCTCCTCAAATGCCCATTCTTGAGAGAAGTTGGCCATGGTAAAAGTTCTCAGAGTCATCTAAAAGAAACATTGAAGTACCTTGGATCATACCCCGAAACTCTATATTTTATTTTTACCCTGAGCACACCTATGCCACCAGCAGTTAATTTTTCACACTCCTCAATTAAGTTAAAAAGATCATGTTTTATCCTACCCTTCATAATAATATTTGTTAGTATTGAGCATTCCCTACTTACTTGGGTATGTGATTTTGCTTGAGGACAAGCAAAAGATAAGTGTGGGGGTGTGATAAGTGTCCAAATGAGCATGATTTATAGGTATATTTCATATATATATTAGCACTTTTCTTGCTCATTTCTCCACTTCGGTTGATTTTCCTCTAGTTTATGTTTATTATTTATCTCACAAAATTATTGGTTGAACATGAGGAAAACCAAGCTGAGAGTAAAGTACACGAAGATACGAACGCATAGGCGCAAACGGCTCAGAAAACGGAGTCCAAACGAAGAATCTAGAGCCGGTCGAAGTTCGTAGAACAAAATAAGTCACGGTCAGCACTACAAACAGCATTACAACCGCCTGCACAACCGCCCATTTTGAGGCGGACATAGAGGCGGAAACACACAACCGCCTGTTTCGAGGCGGACGCAGACGCGGACGCGTGTAAAAATTCAGATCTGAGACGCGAACAGTTTTCTTCTTCGCGCACCGTCTGCAACTTACCTTCGCCGACTTCTGCAACTCGTCCACTGTCTCGACGCCTACCTTAATTCACGCCTGTCTTCAAGCTTTGTCCCCTCAATTAATGAGGAGCAATCAACGAGCAATCAATGAGCTGCACCGCCTCAATCAATTCACGCGTTCCTTATCTGCTGCCTTTGCTTCTTCCTTTCCCTATATAAACCCACGTAACTTCATCTATACCATGAATCCATCCACGACCCAACTTCACCACTTCACACATTCATCTCATTTCTCTCTCCCATATCTCCATTTATTTATTTTACATTCCACAAATTCACCTCTAGCCCTACGTACACAAAAACAGAGTGAGTGAGGAGTGAGTGATTACGGATGATTTCTATTACTCTCGTCTCTATCTATCTATTTAATATGTTAGGCTAGTTTACATTTACTCTGGGAAAGTTATTATGTATCTGTACTAATTATGCAATATTTCTACTGGTTTATTTATATACAGTTTGTTACGCTTAAAGGTTATCACGCACCTTTTTAATAGATCTCGCGAATTTATTAAATTGCTCTACTAAGTCTATTTGATCAGACCAGGTGATAAATAGACAGGTTAATTAAGGCGTATAACTGGAGGAAACTTGTTATGATTTAATAAGTTAGTATTCAGTTGCAAATGTAATTCCTCAATACTCCTCTGCCGTTCGCAGGCTTTTGCTTGAACCTTGATTAGAACCTTGCATTACAGGTGACGAGTTCTTATGAGGCTATGACTTAGTCCTTAAGATAATTACAGGAACCTTGCCAAATTATTAAGCCAGTAGAGATAGCTTAATTATGCAGATTATATTAACCTGACCCAGAGTTCCATTTTATTTATCTATCAACTTAGTTTATTTTATTCTTTCTTTTTATTTATTTTACAAGTCAATTAATCCCCCCTCTTGTGACACGCTTAGGTACTATTATATGTATATTAGTCCCACGGTTCGACATCCGGTTGCTTACATTTTCACTATACTACTGCGACCGGGATTTATTTGCAGCCCGACGTTATTTTTGGGTTTTAATTTCTTTCTTTTATGTTAATTACACCTGTTCTAACCACTCAAATACAACGTCTGCATTAGCCTACCTCTCTCCTCTCTTCTTCATTTCCCCTTCTTCTTCCACGGTTTTCTTTCTTGTTCTCTCTGTTCCAAACCGTGCCCAACCAGCTCCATACTTGTTCCATCTTCAAATGTCCATAAGTTACTCATTTTAGCTCCAAATCAAAAAGTGAGCATAGATTATTCTTAGTTAGCTCAAGCTCTAGCTTTCCATCTTTACAAAATTGGAAAAGCTTCATTTTGGAGCCATGGGAAATCTCCATTGATGGAGGAAAATCAAGTTTGAAGAGCTCATTAGCTTCTCCATTCTCTAAGGTAAAGGAAATGTAAGAAAAATCATGTTTCCATCATTTCTTGTACATGGCCGAAAATTCCTTCTCATGGGGCTATGTTTTTATGCCTTGTTCTAGCTTGATTTATTCACCAAGGACTAGTGGAGGTCCTATTTCATTCAATGCCAAAGTCTACCTTGAGACTTCAAAGGTAATCATCCACTTTTATATGCCTTAGAACACATTTCTAACCTAGGTTTTATTCCTTGAGGTTAGTGTATTGTTTAGTACTCATATGAGTCATTGAATATTGATTAGAACATTGGCAAGGGGAATTTAAGTGGTGGCCGAGATCTATGCAAGAAGAAGGTCTAAGGAGGAGATTAAGATAAGCTTGAGAAAACAAGTAAAATGCTTACCTAATGGTGGTTTAAGTTTAAGGAATGAGTTTTAGATGAGTACCAATGAGCCTAGGGCTTACATTAGGTAATGGGTTGTATAACCTAGGAAAAAGAACTAACAAGCTTATGAACTTGTGATTAAGGAGCCAATGGAAATGAGTTAGTAAAATAAGTTTAAGATGAGTTTTAAGAGCATTATAACTACTATGAGATTGATGGGTGTATTTGCAGGTTGAAAGCTTTTATATGTGGGAAATTCAGTGTTTAAGTTTAAGTTATTTAAGGGCCTAAGAGCCATTTCATTTAAGAGCCTTAGTGCTATGCAATTTAAGATTATTGCAATATATGAGTTTGTCGTGGATGAGATAAGATGAGAAAGGACTTGGTGTGTGTGAGATTATTGTGTGAGAAAAACAATGCATTTGGGCATGAGAATATACTAGAGGAGCTATGGCGAAATTTGAGTAGAAAATAAGTGTTTAGGTGATGGTGGTGAATTAATATGACCTAGGAATTTCTAGGAGTCATTATGAGGAATTTGAGTGGAAATGAGTTAACTAAGGAGTTCTTGAGGTTTAGAATGACCTAGAGATGTTTAGGAGGAATTAGAGGTTAGGTGGGTGTATTAAACACACCAAAATCATGTGATGAGGAATGCTAAGACTTGAGCAAAGATTTGGATGGAAAGGTGTATAATGCTTTAAGGTGATTTAGGTATGAACTAGGGAATAAAACAATGAGGAGTTTGAATAGTTTGTGTAAGTGTGATGATGTTAGTAGAGGACTAATGGGGTTTAGTTTAGATTGTAATAAGTGGACTTAGGTGATGGAAGAGAAAGGTGTGGGAGAATGTTTGTCAAACGTCAAGGAAAATGACTAGGAATGTAAAAGAGCGTGTGATCATGAGGAAGGTGAGTAAGTGAATAAAAAATGTATAAGTAAGCTCAAGAGTTTAGGAGTGATGAGTAACAAATGAAAAGAAGAGAAATTGTGCATGGACATGCAAGATGACCTTGGAAGGTTTAACTAGCAAGATGGAGTGCAATGATGTTAAGGAAGAGTTATATGGGTTGAAAAGAAACACTTGGGATAGTTAAAGTTTTAGACAAATGTACATGTTGGAAATGTAAGGAATTATATGACAAATGTTAGAGTGTTTTAAGAATTTAGTAAATGTTTGAGAAGATCTTTGGAAGTTGTTTTGGAGAGTTTGGTGGAAGTTCTAAGGTGAGTTGTGCCTAAATGGTATTAGGACACATGGGGGAACTGTGGAGAAGTTTGGAGTCAAATGGGAATTTAGAAATAAGGTTCTGGAGCCGACCGACCTTGGGACCGGACCTGCAAGGTCGGTCGAGCTCAGTTTACACTGCCGGAGAAAGTTTCTGGAACCGACCGAACTTGGGGACCGGACTTGCAAGTTCGGTCGGGCTTGTAATTTGTGAAGGAATTGAGTCTCTGGAATCGACCGAACATGGGACCGAACTTGGCAAGTTCGGTCGGGCTTAAATATCCCACAGGGAACTCTCGGGAATGGACCGACCTTGGGACCGGACTTGCAAGGTCGGTCGGGGTAGAATTTTCAAGCGGTAATATGCTCTGGAATGGACCGACCTTAGGTAAGGTCGGTCGGAAGTTCGGTCGAGCCTAAAAAATAAAAATAAATAATAAAAAAAAAAATTTTGAATTCTAAGGATGGTAATAGGTATAAGGTATACCTTTGGTAGGGTGGTAATGATTAGGACCCTAAGAACTTAAGGGATTAAGTTAAGTTAAGTATAAACTTAAAAGTTTAAGGTTAAGTTGTAAGATTAAGTTGTAAGACTTAAGAGGTGATAGTGGGGATCGTTGAGTAAGTTAAGTAAGTTGAATTAAGTTAAGTGATTAACAACCTAAAACTGAATGAATGTTTTAGGACTTGGGAATTTGGACTCCGGAAGAGAGTAAGCACCCGAACGACCAACGGTGAACGGTACAGTTCTTCTTGTGACCTGCTTGCTAACGAGGTGTCCCTCGGCTTGTGTGCTATTTGTTTTGTGTGCTCACTAAACAAGATAAAGCATGCAACCGGAATATTATGATTATTGTATTGTTGTGTGATGTTTGAAAACTAACACAACATATCGTGAGACTTACTAACTAACGTTTAGTAAGGAATTGAGTGAGACTAAGGAATGCACCCTAGTATGGGTTGATATAAACCGAAAAGGTTAACCAACAAACATGGTCTTGAGACTATTACTAACTGGAACTTGAGTGAGGAAACCCGGGACCGATCTCCGGTCATGCATGCTAAGGAAAAGGGGGACGGTATCTGAATCAGATCCGCCCTCCGCTTAAGGACTTGTCTTCGGACTTGTAGCCTAGGGCCGGTTGCCGGCTCAGCTAAGCTGGACTCCCGTCCAGAGTAGGTGGCATTAAGATGGTGTGGTGGGATCACCTAAATCCCAGGTTCGAATTAAGCTACAACCATTCCCTTCCAGGAACGGTTTGTATACTGAGAATAGTTAAATTAAGATTAAGGTAAGGTTAAGATAAGTTGCAACCATTCCTTTTTAAAGGATGGTTTGTAATATTAAGATTAAGATAAGCTACATCCACTCCTTATTAAAGGATGGTTGTTTCTAAGATTAAGATAAGACTAAGATTGAGGTGAGATAAGGATGGACTAAGATTAAGAGGGAACATTACTTTAGGAGTTAAATAATTAACTCTCTAATTAAGGGAAACATTTAAGTCGTTCATTGTGTGTGAACTTTGATTGTTCATATCTGAGTTGTTGTTTACTGCACTTTCTATTATGTTGTGCATCTAATCAACCTCCATGCTATCGACAAATAGTCGTCGTAGCCACGTTAGCTTGGGGGCCATGAGAGGATCGTACCAGCATTCGTGCTGACCCCCTCGGGGGCTTTTTTTTTACTACACAGGTGAACATCAGGAGGCGGCTGTCGCGAGAGTAAGAGGTACAAGTGGACTAAGTGTGGCCCACGAGTTGTGCATGTACACTCGTATGGCAATTGAGTTAGTAAGATGTATAGGATGTGAGAGGATTGTAAGAAGATTATGTATTTGGTTAAGGTTGATATGTACTAATGTTCGGTATGTTCTGTAGTCAGACCGTGGCAAGGTCCTGGAGTGTAAAGAATTCCGCTGCGACATGTATATATATATGCTGTTAAGTTGCGAGACCACATTTGGATTGAGTTGGGGTGTTACACATTGTATGTAAGTATATTTCCGCTGCGTGTATCTGATATGTATGGAGATTGGACGGTAAGCACTGTACTAATGGTAGGGGTGTTACAGTGATGGTCGTCTTTAAGACAGCAGCTTTCGTGACCGATTGGAAATTTCATCCAGGACGGATACAATCTTGGTCTTTCAATTTTTGTTTTGTTTAATCTGATCCGTTAAATGTTCTTTTCACTCACTCACACATTGATCAACACATACATACATTACAGACATCATAATTATTAAATTAATAGTAATATAATCATCATGCTCATCTCAAATACATGAGTACTTGCGAAAAATAGACTATATTGAGTAGATGTAAATATTTATTTTTAATGGCTCAAACCCTTATTGTCTAGTTATTATTTTTTCCAGCCTATTGTTAGTATAAATATGGATGTATATATTTTATTATAGTTTTGAGTTAGTAATATATTTTGATGAATTATATTATTCATTTGTTTTTCTACATCTCTAAATACAGTTTTTGTAAATAAATGATTTAGCATATTTATAATATATTATTTTTTTTATTGACTTTAAATAATAAATAAAAATAAATGAAAAAACCCCATAAAACTTAAGTAAAATAATATAAAGAGATTCAAACTATGAAAAAACTAAAAACCATAAACCATTTAAATACTTGTAAATCTATCTACTAAATAACCATAATTATTCTAATAAAATTAGGCTCACATACACTTTATATTGTCTCAACTGACTCGACAGCCCTGCACTACAAACCATAAAAAAGCCTTCGTCGTTTTTAGCATTCCTAGGGTGGTTTTTAGGGTATTTGGGGGTAGGGTAATCTTTTTGGCATTAGTTCTATGCTTTATATTATCGTCACTGACTCGACCCTAAACCCTAAACCACAAACCCTATATATGCCTTCGACGTTTTTAGCTATCATAGGGTGGTTTTTTGGGTGTTTGGGGGGTAGGGTAATCTTTTTGGCATTAGTTCTACACTTTATATTGTCGTCACTAACTCGACAGTTTTTTAGGGTTTGTGGTTTAGGGTTTAGGGTAGACCCTAAGCCCTGTACTACAAACCATAAAAATGCCTTCGACGTTTTTAGCTATCCTAGGGTGGTTTTTTTGGTGTTTGGGGGGTAGAGTAATCTTTTTGGCATTACTTCTACACTTTATATTGTTGTCACTAACTCGACAGATTTCCACACCACAATTATAAATAACGTTTCCAACGTTTTACATAAAGGTGTCCACAAATTCAAATAAATATTTCCACATGTTCATTTAAAAGTTTCCACGTTTCTACAATTCCATGATTATCTATAATGTTTCCACGCCACGAGTACATATAAACATTTCCACTACATGATTATATATAAACATTTTTATAATTATATATGATGTTTCCATGGCACAAGTATATAATGTTTCCACCGTTATACATAAAGGAGTCCATGAGTTCGGATAATATTTCCACTTTTTATTTAAACGTTTCCACCTTTTTATTTAAATATTTCCACGTTGTTATATATACGTTTCCACGTTTTTATTTAAACGTTTCCCCGTTTCTACGATTCTATGATTATATATAACGTTTCAATGGCATGATTATTTATAAACATTTCAATAATTATATATGAATGTTTCCATGCCACAATACGATTCCACAATTTATATATAAATGTCTACTCGCCATGATTACATATATACGTTTACCCAATTATATATTCCATGCTACAATTAAATATAACGTTTCTACGACACATTTCCACGCCACAATCAAGTATAACGTTTCCACCGTTATGCATAAATGTATCCACGAGTTTATATAAACGTTTCCACGTTTCTATGATTCCATTATTATATATAAACGTTTACACGCCATGATTTTACATAACATTTCCAACATTATATAATAAACTGAATTGTTGGAGTCAACTTTACGTATTTATTAACATTTATTTTTTTATATATGCACTACACGATAACTTATAACATGAAGGTTAAAAATTTAACCGGCAATATTTTTAAAAAATATTATACACCAATTTTTTTAATTTCAAAAATAAGATAAATATTAGCTTGGTATTTGTTTTGTATTAGCAATTTTCTTAAGTTTAATCAGTTGATTGGTGTATTTTGAATTGCTATACTCCAGTTTTTACATATATGTATCAACAACAAATATTATGAGATTAGAAAACCATAATACAATAGCAATATCATTCAGTTTTTTTATTTAAAAAAAGTATAAATATTTAATTTGGTGTTTTTCATTAATTTAACTTTTTTTAAAATTGCAATTGTGATATATGTTCGCAACAAATATTATCAAATTAAATAAATAATATTATAATCATGTATAAAAAATACCACTTGCATATAGAATTACAGATACAATAGATGAATAATGGTCTATCACATATCTCCTATCAGCCGTACATAGTTTTATTATAAAACAATGGCTAAGATGTTACGAGAATTTTCAATCGTGATATATATAGGTTTCATTGTGTATACTAATTTTTTCATATATGTAATAAAATAATTATATGTCACTTTTTTAATTTAGAAAAAATATAAATATTAGCTTAGTGTTTTCAAATTAGTAGTTTTTTTTTTTAATTATTCAGTTGATTTAAGCATATATTTTGAATTGATATATGCTTAATTATTTACATATATGTTGAAACAATAAATATTATGAGATTTAAAAACTATTATATAATAGCTATATATACGCTTATATTATGGGGTAAAAGTTTTGTATTGTTGATGAATTATTCTATAATAATTACAGTTAATTATGTTATTAAGAAAATATAAAAGGAAAAAAATATAAAAATACCATATTCATCCACGCGTCTTTGCTATTTCGCTGACTTCACTTCTGTATAAATAAAATAATAAAAGTTTCGTCGCAGACGAGGAATCTATGTCCGTCAGCTAATCCTAGCCCTCGTCTTAACCATTTAGGGGCTGTTAAGATTATATATACAAATTTAAAATAAATAAATTTTATATTAATATTTAATTTATCTAATATTAATTAATATATAATTTATATAGTATTAACAAAGATAATTAAAAGTGATGGTCGTAAGTTTTTAAAGTTTTGATTAAGAATGTTGTTTTAAAAATGATATAAGATCTGGTAAGTAAAATTATTTTTATAAGCATAGATATTTTTAATAATTAGAATTTTGTTTAATAATATTTTTAGAAATCTATACTATTAACATACTATAATAGTAAAATGTATAGTGTTTTATTTTACATAAATTATATATTTTAAAATTATGAAATAATTGTATGCATTATTATACTTACATTTAGGTTATTGTTTTCTATTATCTTTTTCTAACTATTAACTAAATTATTTTTTACAAGCTATCTATTTTAAGAAATAACTAATTATTATATTTTTTAATACTTTTTACTTAATACATTTATTTATAATGTATTAGATAATTGACTTTAATAATTAAAAAATAATAAGTCCCCTAAAATAGGCCCCTAAAAATAAGACCCTGTGCTAATGCTCCTGTTGCACAACCTGATAACTGGCCGTGTATATATACATATCCTATGCGGCATTCGCACTATATCGGTTCTTAAAAAGATACAAATTCGTCATTTATATTATAAATAGTGAATGTCTATATTGTCCCTATTAGGTTATCCCTTTACTTCTTTATAAATAGAGATTATTGTACTCAATTATTATGTAATGAAAATCTTATCTTTGTTCTACCTTTCTTTGGCCTCTTACATTTCCAACACGTTATCAGCACGCTTTATAAATCTAAACTAATTCGGTTTTGTTTGGTTCCTATCAACAGGAAAATTTGCCTCACATCTACTCATTGCTTTCTTTCTCTCTCTGAAAAATACCTTAAATTACAAGCATACAAGCTCTCCTCCCTTTCTTGTTCTGATCCATCTCCGATCATGGCAAATAAAAAAAAAATCCGTTTCATGATTCACATATGCCGATTTCATTTATTGTTGCTGATTTCATAATCTGCCGATTTCAATATTGTTGCTGATTTAATTTCTTATTGTCGATTTCATAATCTGCCGATTTCAATATTGTTGCCGATTTCATAACGGACGTTCTTGGCTACAGCTGGGTGTAGCCATCTTTGGCTACATCCCAGCGCGCCCTTTTCGTTTTTTTTTCTCGCTGGTGGTGTGAACATCTTTTTTCATTTTGTTTTTTTTTCTTTTTCATCATAAAAACTTTGTAACTTCTTATATATATATGTAACTTTTAATATATAAGTCCAAAATGAAAAACAATTATATCATTGTTCATCTAAATTCAAACTCATCAAAACAAGACCAATCATGGATATATTTTGACAATTTTTTTAAAAAATTATTTTTACATGTATGGAGCACAGAACATAAAAGAAAACTTGTACAGATTGTCATACAAACCTGTACAAATATTCACTAAAACATGTACATCCTCACGTAAAAACATGTACATCCTCGCATTAAAAACATATAGATAGTCATATAAACCTGTACGAATAATTAAATATGTACATCCTTAAATTAAAACATGTACATATAAGAAAGAACACTTGTACAGACAGTCATATAAACATGTACAAATGTTCATTAAAACATATACATTCTCATAATTGAACATGTACATTCTCACATTTGAACATGTACATCGTCACATTAAAACATGTACATTTTCACATTAAAAGATGTACATTCTCACATTAAAGTATAGAACGGTTTCCAAATAGATTACCCTACCCCCAAAACACCCCAAAACCACCCTAGGATAGCTAAAAACGTCGAAGGCATTTTTAGGGTTTGCAGTTGCGGGTTTAGGACCCTAAACCCGCTACCACAAACCCTAAAAACCTGTCGAGTTAGTTATTACAATATAAAGTACGAAACAAATTCCAAATAGATTACCCTACCCCCCAAAACACCCCAAAACCCACCCTAGGATAGCTAAAAAACGTCGAAGGCATTTTTAGGGTTTGTAGTGGCGGGTTTAGGGTCTAACGACCCTAAACCCGCTACCACAAACCCTAAAAACTTGTCGTGTTATTACGATGATGTACAAGTTTTTACGTGTGGATGTACATGTTTTAGTGAACATTTGTACATGTTTGTATGACCATCTGTACAAGTTTTTTTTTACGTTTTATGCACTATACATGTAAAATTAATTTTTTTTAAAGTTGTCAAAACACATTCATAACTGGTCTTGTTTTGAAGAGCTTGAATTTATATGAACACTGATATAACTTTTTTTCATTTTGGACCTATATATTAAAAGTTACAATAATTTTTAGATTTTATGATAAAATAAGAAAAAAAAAGCAAAAAAAAAAGACATGCGCTAAGCGCGCGTCCTCACGACTCCCCTCCATCCTTCTCTCTTTTTTTTTTGATATGTAGCTATCTACATACATTTGGTTGTAGGCAAGATTTTGCCTTTCATAATCTACCGATTCATGTATTGTTGCCTATTTCAATATGTTATACAAATTGCCGATTTCTAAGTTTATAGTTGCCGATTGTATTTTCGTATTTTATTTGATATTGATCCGAATCTGAGTGAACCCGCTATATGTTTATTGTTATAATTGTTTATAGATATCAACTTATATATATATTATAACTATCACGTTCGACATTATTCCAGTAACTAATAACGTGTAAGGTATTATTCCGGTAACTAATAACATGAGGGGTATTATGTCGGTAATTAATATCACATGAGGCATCATGTCACGAATAAATATCACGTGAGGCAGCGCCAGATTTTACTATTTCATTAATTCTGTGATGTTTCATTTATCTAATCTTTGCTTTTATTTTTTTAAATTGTTTGTTTGTTTGTGTTAAGTCAAGTTCCTTAGTTTTGATGATAACAAACCTGTGTTGTTTATGTTACATGTTTGTCTAAGTATGAATTTCAGGTTAACAGGTGAAAGAATGGCTTAGCACGCCTAGACCTGGCAACGGTGACTCGAACCAGAAAAACCGATCCGATCCAACCCGATTCGAACCCGAATTTAAACCGAATGATGTGACCCAAAATGTGACCCGAAAATCCGAACCGAACCAAACCAAAACCGAATCAAACCGAAATTTGGTAGGACCCGGATCCACCCGAACCGAATCTACCCGAACTGAATCCACCCGAACCGAATTCACCCGAACCGAATTCACCCGAACTGCACATATGAAACTAGTCAAACATCCATTATCCTTCTATTTATTATTGACATATACGAACACATAATTTTCATGAACTAGGACTAAAATAAAGAATTGTTTTCATTCGAGTTTTATAATTCTTGTCATCTTTTGTCATGTCCAAGGAAATTTGTTCAACTTCTTATAAATCAACAACTCATAAAAAACATATTATATTTATGACCGACTAATGAATGACTAAATCTATCCTAAAATCTAGAAGCTACGATTCATTAGCTAGCAGCACCCATTACAATTGATGCACAAAAGTTAATGCTAATTACAGAAAGATAATGGGCATTGTTCAGCAGTCAACCGAGCAATTTGGCCAAAATGTACATACTTTTACTCGATATATCATCTTTATCTAACATAGAATTGTACAACCATTTGTGTAACACCCCAACCGCTAATCCTATGCTTACCGTCTAATCGTCCTATTAATCCTACGAGTTCGCAGCGGAATTATTACATACTTACTACGGCGGGTGAAACAATGCCGCTAACCGCCCATACGGCTAGCTAGGCTACTAATACTTACAGTCACGGTCTGATGAACATAGCGTACCGAGCTACTATTATAATGCATACCGAATACCAAATAACCTACTTACATTCATGGATCACCGAGTATTAGAGTATATTCGATTACATCATTTCTAAGTTCCAAAAGAATGAGTTCCTAAGGCTACTCATCTATACCAATGCTCCTTTCCCAATATCCAAAAAGGTGTACCCCATGGTACACCGGCTACTCAAAAACTACAGCCATGTACTACTCAGTACACCCATCATAAATTCATTGTTTACATTCCAAAAAGAAGATAAAAGAAATGAAACTCAATCTTCACATCTTCATCCCTCGCGGGTACCTGCGTGTAGTAAAAATGGTGCCCCAAGGGGCTCAGCAAACGCTGCATATGGACTCCGCATATACCGCGTGCTAGCTAGGGCACGCCGACTATTTGACGTCCACTAAACATGCAGTTCATTTATTTCATACATACATGCTTTTCATACATCATACATGCTATACAATCCATTACACAATTCAAGGCAACAATATCATAACATACATCGCACTTACCTTCACAAGGTTAGCCAAATTATGCATCCGGGTTAATCGGAATGCTTTACTCTTTTACTCATTACTTACTTCTTCTTGCAACAATTACTTACTTTCTTTCTTTACTTACTCATTCTTACTTACTTACTTATACTCAAGTTAAGTCGTCGGGACCTCCGGCCTTGGGGACTACACCGTCCCACATCCGGGATTTACTTGACTCACCAATCCGGGATGCTACCCACTTAAGGGATTTGGGCCGCGGACCAGTTTAAGAGTCAGGAATTGGAGCCAACCTCTCGTGACTCCGCATCCTCACGCGTGGCCGAAACTATATCGGACTTCTACTCATTCCAATTTAATTACCATTTTAAGTTAGGATGGTTAGCTTGTTAGGAATAAGTTAGAAGTCCAAGCAGAATAAATAACGGTCACGGTACAGTACATCATACATACACACCTTCATTATCATCCAAACATTTCATGAATTATACAAACTAAGAATTAAAGAAGATATACAACATCATACAACACTACATATTCACAAGTATGCATATTAACTCCGATTCGTGCATTTATCTTATTTGGTGATCAATTAGCACACAACACACAAATCAGAGTAACCAAGATAGCATACGGGGCATGAGGAATCCATACCGTTCACCGTTGTACGTACTTCCAAACGTCCTTCCGGTGTCACAAATTAAATCCTATTATATACATACAATTAAATGATTAATCTAACTATCTTACTTAACTAACTTACTATGTCCTTATACTTCTTACACTTACACATTACTTACCCATGTTTCATTACTTGAGTTTTTATTCTCTTACCTAAGGTTTGCATGCTTACATTCATGTACATATACATATATGTGTGGGTATACATATATATATATATATATATATATACAAAATTAAAAAATTTTTTTTTGTAAGTATAGGGCCGTCCGACCCACCGTCCGACCCAAGCCCTGGGTCGGACCATTCCAGTAAGTTTCGTTCCCAGAAAATTACCCTGTCCGACCCAGCCCTATTCCGTCCGACCCATACCCTCTGGGTCGGACCATTCCAGAAGGTTTTGGGTCTCGAGTCTAAGCTCCGTCCGACCCACGTCCGACTCACCGTCTGGGTCGGACGAAGTCAGAAACTTCGACCACTATTTTTTTTGCCTGTCCGACCCACGTCCGATCCACGGCCCTGGGTCGACCATTACAGAAAGTTACGATTGTTTAATTAAGCCATGTCCGACCCACGTCCGACTCACGGTTCTGGGTCGGACCATTACAGAAAGTTTTTCAAGCCATGTCCGACCCACGTCCGACTCACGGCTCTGGGTCGGACCATTCCAGAAAGGTTGGTTCGCGTTTCTTAAGCCCCGTCCGACCCACGTCCGACTCACCGTCTGGGTCGGACGGTTCCAGAACCTTGTTACAGTTTTTATTTTTCTTTCCCAATTTCACCCATTGTTTCCCCAATCTTCTACATACATCCTAACATGTTTTGTACAATTTAAACACCCTAAATCATGCTAATTCATTTCCTAACTCATTACACAACTTTATACTCATTCACTCACCTAATTTTCTAAGTTTCAACTCACACTTTCACTAGTTGTTTCCTAGTTGTGTTTTGCTACAGATTTTAACACTAACACTCTCCATCTACAACTCCTCTTCTAATGTCATTACTAACACCTCTAACACTACAACTACATTAACTCTCCCCATCTTCCCTCTATCATTCATCTCAAAATCTGTTACAACTTACATCATTCACCTAGTTAAAATTCACTAAGTGTTCTAATTCTAGATAAATTTTGCCATAATCTCCCCTATATTTTTACACTCTCACCACATGTTTTAAACACATTATCAACCTCTCACCTGTTTATACACAACAACAATATGCTAGCTCCCATACACAATACCAATACTAAAACACTCATAGAAATTCCTGCACTCAAACACTACTTCCCAATCTGTTTTCAATAAGTTTTACACATCCTTTTAAAGCTTCAAAATGTTTATATTCTCTTACACATTACACTACCAATGCATTATCATTTTACAATACCAATTTTCATTTCTAAAAATCTGTTACACATACACATTCAAGACTTCACAAAGGTGAGCTTATTTACCTTGCTTCTCTTCTTCTTCTTTTCCTTCCTTCTCTCTCTACCGGTTTTGTAATCTCAATTCCTCTAACACTACAACCCATTGATATACCCATTTTAATACACCATTCTAATACTAGAACTAACCTTAACCATTAATCAAGTTTCAATCTAGGTTTTAGGGTTTAGAAAATTTATTACCTTCCAAGAGTACAAGAGCTGTTTGGGATAGCTCAAGAACAAGGTTTCTCACACCACCAAAATGCCAAAATCGGCTGGACACACAAGGAGTAACAAGGCTTTAGTTCACATTTTCGTTTTGCCCACAAGGCTAGAAAAAGATGGAGTTTTCGAAATATTTTTACCTTAGAAGAACAAGGAGAAGGAGGGCCTTCTAATGGTGGTGTTGAAGCTCCAAATGGGGTATACCCATAAAATCGAAAGTGCTTGTTTTTGGATTTTGGAAGAGATGAAAATGTAGCTCTTGAGGAGAGGAGTACAATGGTGGTATTTTTATAATTTTTGGAGAAGTTTGGAGAGAGTTACAAAGGAGAGAGAGATGTGAGTTGTGTTGGTTTCTTCTTTCACCATGGAAATCGATGGAGGTGGAGAGAGAGAAGAAGAAGAAAAGAGAGAGTGAGGGGGTGAGTCTTACGTGAGTAAAGAGAATGGGTAGGAGAGGAATTGTGAGTGAGGGAAATAAAGTAATAAAGTGAGTGTTGTTTATTATTTTGTTTGTTTGTGAGTAAAAGAGAGTAAAGAGAGGTGAGGGGGGCAAAATCGGACACCCCACAGAACCCACATGGGTTTTAAAATTTTATTTACAAGTTGGACACATAAGTTTGTGCTAATTATACTTCTACCCCACAACTTCCCGTTTTTGACAGTTTTTACTAATCTCTCGTTTTCTGATTTTATTGGTTCTAAAGCTCACTAATATTTATTAATGATTATTTAGTTGACCAAAATTGTTACGAGTCTATTTGACCCGCTTAAAGACACGTTTTCCCGGTTACCTCGAAAAACGTGCTTTAAGGTTCGGTAATGTTTTTAAACCGTTTTAAGGTCCGTTTTCTTCGGGATTTGTTCCCTTATGATTATTTACACTTAATTAAGCTTCTAAATTACTTATTAGCCTAATTAATCACTATTTTTAATTACGGGGTATTTCAATCTACCCCCCTTAAGAAACTTTGCCCTCAAAGTTGCTCAAGGTTAATAGTTTTATAATTCTACTCATTATGCAAACCAATTGCCATAATGTATCTTCCTACACCTATGAGGTGTTTACTTCTTTCACACTGCAAGCATACACATTTCAACATCATACGCAATTCACATACACAATGCATCATTTCCATTCATACCATACCACAATACAATACACCATTACCATCCACAATACACATTACACCAATACACCATACATTGCACATACACATCATTCATTACACATTACACATACATACACATCCATACTAAATTCACTTGCACTACATGTGCCATACAAAATGCAATGCTTACCCCGAAGCAATGCAAAGCAAAAGGGTTCTACCCCCCTTAAAAGGGGTACGACCCGTACCCGTATACTAAATACTAGACTCTAGTCTATGAATAACTGCGGGTATTTAGCCTTCATGGCATCTTCCAACTCCCATGTCGCTTCTTCGACATCATGGTTAGACCATAGGACCTTCACCATTCGTATAGACTTATGGCGAGTGTCTCTGGTCTTCCTATCAAGGATTCTCACTGGGGTTTCGACATATCTCATGTTTGGCTCAATGGATAAGTGCTCGGGCTCCAACACATGAGAAGGATCAGCAATATACTTCTTGAGTTGTGACACATGAAATACATCATGGACACGCCCCAAGTCCTCAGGTAGTGCTAACCTGTAGGCTACGGATCCAACTCTTTCGGTGATAGTGTACGGCCCTACAAACTTTGGGCTTAGCTTGCCCTTCTGACCAAATCTGAAGACACCCTTCATAGGTGAAACTCGCAAGAACACTTGGTCGCCCACGGCGAACTCAAGGTCGCGTCGTCTCACATCCGCATAGGATTTCTGTCTATCTTGGGCTGCCTTCATGTTAGCTCGGATTTGTTGCACTTCGGCTTGTACTTGCTCAAGGTACTCCGGTCCTATTATGACCGCTTCACTTGACTCATCCCAACACAAGGGTGTACGGCAAGGTCTACCGTATAGAGCTTGGAAAGGCGACATCTTAATCGAGGCGTGATAACTTATTATACGAGAACTCGATAAGATGAAGCTTATCTAACCAACTCCCCTGAAAGTCCAAGGCACATGCCCGAAGCATGTCCTCCAGTGTCTGGATGGTCCTTTCTGTCTGACCGTCGGTCTGAGGATGGAAGGCGGTACTCAACTTCATTCTGTACCCAACGCTTCCCTTGTAGCTCTCCAGTATCTCGAAAGAAATCTGGTGTCGCGGTCAGATACTATGGTCTTAGGGACTCCGTGGTGTCTGATAATCTCCTTATCAAAAAGCTCAGCTAGCTTTACTACCTTCCAGGTGTCCTTCATCGGTATGAATCTGGCAACCTTGGTAAGGCGATCTACTACAACCCAGATCATGTTGAGTCCTCCCCTAGCAGGTGGGAGTCCTACAACAAAATCCATGGAGATATCATGAAATTTCCACTCCGGAATTGGCATCGATTGTACCATTCCGCCCGGTCTACGGTGTTCAAATTTTACCTTCTGGCATGTCAAGCATCTCAATACAAATTCGTCACATCTGACTTCATTCCAGACCACCAGAAGTACCTCTTCATGTCTTTGTACATCTTGGAGGCTCCCGGATGGACTGATAATGTAGAACTATGTGACTCTCGCAGGATGCGATCCCTTAGCTCAGCATTGCTTCGGGGGACGCATAGCCTGCCATTCAACCGAATCAAACCATCTTCATGTAGCTTAAAATCATACTTTTTCTTCTCAAATGTACCATTCTCGATCTTGTGTCTGATTTCGGTTAGGTAAGGGTCGCTCAACTGAGCGTCTCGCACCTCGTCAACCAAGCTAGAAGAAGCGAGTAGCGAATGGAGCGAGTGTGCTCGACGGCTCAGGGCGTCGGCTACAATGTTTGCCTTCCCTTCCTTATACTGCAGGTTGATGTCGTAGTCTGAGAGAAACTCCATCCACCTTCTCTGTCTCAAGTTGAGTTCTTTCTGAGTGAATACATACTGTAAGCTCTTATGGTCGGAGTAGATGGTGATGCTTACCCCATAGAGATAGTGTCGCCATATCTTCAAGGCGAAGACAATGGCTCCTAACTCTAAGTCGTGAGTCGGGTAATTCTCCTCATGTTTCTTCAGCTGGCGGGAGGCATAAGCAACAACCTTGCCATGCTGCATGAGTACGCATCCCATTCCTTTGCCTGATGCATCACAGTACACCTCAAATCCCTCTGTGCCCTCTGGAAGAGTAAGGACGGGCGCTGAGGTCAATGAGTCTTTCAGTTTCTGAAATGATAACTCGCACTCGTCTGTCCATACAAACGGTGCATCTTTCTTCATCAATGTAGTCATGGGCTTGGCGACTTTCGAGAAGTCCCTTACAAATCTCCGGTAGTAACCGGCTAGACCAAGAAAGCTCCTAATGTCGGTAACAGTCTTGGGTCTAGGCCATGATCGTACAGCTTCTACCTTAGAAGGGTCAACCGAGATACCTGCGCTCGAGATGACATGTCCAAGGAATGATACCTGATCAAGCCAAAACTCGCATTTGGAGAACTTCGCATAAGCTGGTTCTCGCGCAGTGTCTCAAGCACTTTCCTCAAGTGGTTTCATGTTCCTCTGGTGATTTGGAATATACAAGGATGTCGTCGATGAAGACCACAACCGAAGTGTCCAACTGCTCACTGAATAGTCGATTCATGAGGTCCATGAATTTTGCCGGTGCGTTTGACAAACCGAATGGCATCACTGTGAATTCGTAGTGGCCATATCTGGTACGGAATGCCGTTTTCTCAATGTCTTGCTCTTTGATTGCAATCTGATGATACCCTGAACGGAGGTCGATCTTGGAGAAGACTGAGGCTCCTTTCAACTGGTCGAATAGGTCGTCGATACGTGGTAGTGGGTATTTTTTTTGACTGTGACCGCATTCAGCTCGCGGTAGTCAATGCATAGTCGGAGACTACCGTCCTTCTTCTTCACGAAGAGGACCGGTGCTCCCCAGGGTGATACGCTCGGGCGTATAAACCCTTTGTCTAGAAGATCTCTCAACTGTTCTTTCAATTCGGTCATTCTGCTGGTGCCATGCGGTACGGTGCCCTAGCAATGGGACCGGTACCTGGCAATAGATCAATTTCGAATTCCACTGCTCTCGGTGGTGGCATGCCGGGTAGCTCCTTAGGGAATACATCGGGATACTCGGATACAATGGGTACTTCATCACTGAACTCTGGATCTCGCTCCAGGTCTTGTACATAACAAAGATACACCTCTTGGCCCTTTCTGAGCTCCCGGTACATGGCCATGGCAGATATAAGTGTGGTCGAAGGCTCTCTCGGTCTCTGGCGGTAAGATACGGTAACCCCAGAAGGACTCTTGAGCAGCAAACGATGCTCGGCGCAGAGGATTCTACCCTTGTGCCGCTCCAACCAATTCATCCCAATGATTACGTCGAATCCCAATCCATTGAATTCGATGAAGGAAATGGGAAACGATTCGCCTTTGATTTGGATTGTGGCTGATTGATAGTATTTGGTGCACTTTACTCGCTCCTTCGATGGGAGAGTAACCATGAAGTTCGGTAGCTCATCCGCATCTAGCTTCAACCTCTTCACAAAGGATGGTGATACGAAAGTGTGAGAGGCGCCGGAGTCGAATAACACATTGGCATCAATGCCATTTACTGGGAAGGTTCCCGTTAGAATGGTGCCGCTCTGCCGGCTTGTGCTTCGGTGAGGATGCTCAGGTTACCTTCGGTACCGAGTCCACAACCTATTGGATTCACAATTGGATAAGTATTGATGGTGGACACAAGTGGAATTAAATCAACACTGCTCTTTATTGATAAACCAACCATCATACATCGTGTCTCTAATACACGTTACTAATAGATTACATGATACTAGGAATTTAATACTTTCTAAAGGTAAGGTTCAGGCGTCCTGGTTTCATGTGTGTGGCATTGATTATTGCCGGCGGTGCCGTATTCAACTTGATCTTGTTGATCCCGTGATACAGCATCCTAGAGTTTCCACCCATGATTAGGACATCTCCTGATCTCAATACCAGTTTCTGTGCGAGGTCCACACGCTTCTGCTCGCTATACAGGAATACGGCGTCATCACCAATGGACCAAGACACTACGGGCACTCCTTGTTCAAGAGATTCCGCTGTCTCGTCCTTGTCTTGGTGTAACCCAAGTCGTCCTTCTTTCTCATAGAAGTTGACGATACAGAGATCCGCTTCAAGTGCGGGGATCGGTTCAGGTTCACATTGTTGTGCAAGTTCTACTGCTTGTGTGATGAGGGTCTGAAACTCTGGTGGTATTGTCGGTGGCGTCGCTCCGTCTTGTGTTCGTGTCTCCTGGTATGTCTTGGTATAAGGATTCCAGTCCTTTCCCAAGCACATCATCTTCAGCTTCATCTTCGCTCCACCGGGGAATTCGGGTGTGTAAAATCCACCTTGACCCGTTCCTAGCTCGTTGCATCGTGATGATTGAGATTTGCGTCGGGTGTCAGGTATCCCTTAATAAGATCATACCTGGTCGGATGACCTGACACTGTTTGTTGGTGTAGTCGTGGTTGGTGATGTCGATTCTTCTTGATTCAAGGTTACCGGTATCGGGTAACAGATACTAAAGTTTCCTATGGTTACAAATTTCATCTACGGTGAGTACTAGTTTCAACTACTTCATTTCATGCTTAATATACACTTCATTTATTTACTCATGCATTCACTCATACAGTTACTCTACTACTAGGCATGCTATTTCAAGGATTAAAGGTTTAGATGATTACCTTGGCCGGATTTCGAACCGGGCCCATCACGGTCAATAACATGGAGAACAGGCTGCCTCTGAGGTGCGCCCCTCTGAGGGCCCCGGGATCCCTGTCCCTGAGGTGCCTGCTGGGCCGGTGCATCGCCAGATGCCACCTCCTTGCCCTCTCTCTGCTTGTAGTTCTGGAAGTTCCCTTCGGCTTTCCCTCTGGGCATCTATTAGCTGTGTGTCCCAGCTTCTGACAGTTGTAGCATTTGATGTCTCTCCCAAAACAATCTTTACCAGGATGGTCCTGGTTGCACTTTCTGCACACATAGGTGCGGCCGTCGGAGAAGGTTTTGGCGGCTCCGGAGCTAGAACCTGAGGTTAGAGGGTTAGCACATGTGTGCGTGGGTATACTAGAAATGATACTTATACGAATACAAATTGGATTAGGAATTTACCCTTTGGTGGGTGTGATCTCAGTGGCTTAGCCGCCACCGGTGCAGAATAACCAAGCTGAAGAAGCTCAGCTGGTTTGCCCTGCTCAGCATGGGCACTGCTCTCACCCTGGGATTTCTTGTGGGATTGCTGAAAGAAATTCCCCTTTTTCTTTTTCCAGCTCTTCCCCTGGTTCTGCTCCTCAGTGCTGGTGTTTTTGTTGTTAGCCTTGCGCTTCAGCGCGGTTTCTTCATCCCTTAACTGGCAAGTGATCTCAACGCGAGAAGCCGCGTGATAACACTCCTGAAATTTCAGGTATTAGCCGGGATTCTCATTTAAGGAAAGGATAAGGGGAAAGATTCAAAGAATTCAAGGAATTTAAGGAATTGAAATGATACTAAGGGTTAACCGTTATTTACCTGAAGGGAGGTAAATCTGGTATAGCCCATACCGTACCGAAGGCGATGGCTCAGACCGCCATAGAAGCGATCGACCAACACCTGGCCGGTGTATCCTAGATAGGGGAGAAGACGGAGAATGGAGGTGAAGGTGCGGTAGTACTCATCGACAGTCATCTTGTCTGTCATCTTTAAGGCGTCTAGCTCTAGCCTTTTTTTTTTTACATGCTCGTGTAGGGTAGTATTTGAACGGAGGAGTGAGGCGAAGAATCCCAATCGAATGTGGGGTCGCTGACGTGCTCATGCTTGACCAGCTTCCACCAATCCATTGCAGCATCCTTTAAGTAGTACGCAGCAACTCTGACTCGAACTCCAGCAGGAGCTTCGAGTGTTTCGAAAGCCGTCTCCATCTCGGAGATGTAGGCCTCGAGCTTAGCCGGATCACTCTCGCCCCTAAAGCAGGAGGGCGGAGCTCCGCTACAGCTTTTACCCAGTTGCTTCTTTGGGTGGTGGGGGAGGGATTGGCCCCGTTTGAGTTTGTTGGTTTTGTTGGGATTGTTGTACAGCTTGGATTACTTGAGGTAGCATCTGCGCTACCGTGGCGGCGACGATCTCAGCTATCGTCTGCGCGCCGGGTCCGTCATTGCCCCCTCCTCTGGGGCGACCTGGACCTCTGCCTGACATCTGAATATTTAACAGTTACGTTAGGCTTTGCAAGATATGACTCAAAGGTCTTGGAATTTAAGCAAGGTATCGTTCATAAGAACGTTAAGGGTATCCGTGTTAACAACGGTAGTTCCTAGTTAGGTTTCTAAGTATCCGTCTTAAGACGGTTGAAATCCTAACTCGGTAATCCCCTATGCTCGGTACTAGGACATCAGAGCGTAACTACGCTCTGATACCACTTTTTGTAACACCCCAACCGCTAATCCTATGCTTACCGTCTAATCGTCCTATTAATCCTACGAGTTCGCAGCGGAATTATTACATACTTACTACGGCGGGTGAAACAATGCCGCTAACCGCCCATACGGCTAGCTAGGCTACTAATACTTACAGTCACGGTCTGATGAACATAACGTACCGAGCTACTATAATGCATACATACAATAACCTACTTACATCATGGATCACCGAGTATTAAAGTATATTCGATTACATCATTTCTAAGTTCCAAAAGAATGGGTTTCTAAGGCTACTCATCTATACCAATGCTCCTTTCCCAATATCCAAAAAGGTGTACCCCATGGTACACCGGCTATTCAAAAACTACAGCCATGTACTACTCAGTACACCCATCATAAATTCATTGTTTACATTCCAAAAAGAAGATAAAAGAAATGAAACTCAATCTTCACATCTTCATCCCTCGCGGGTACCTGCGTGTAGTAAAAATGGTGCCCCAAGGGGCTCAGCAAACGCTGCATATGGACTCCGCATATACCGCGTGCTAGCTAGGGCACGCCGACTATTTGACGTCCACTAAACATGCAGTTCATTTATTTCATACATACATGCTTTTCATACATCATACATGCTATACAATCATTACACAATTCAAGGCAACAATATCATAACGTACATCGCACTTACCTTCACAAGGTTAGCCAAATTATGCATCCGGGTTAATCGGAATGCTTTGCTCTTTTACTCATTACTTACTTCTTCTTACAATTACTTACTTTCTACTTTACTTACTCATTCTTACTTACTTACTTATACTCAAGTTAAGTCGTCGGGACCTCCGGCCTTGGGGACTACACCGTCCCACATCCGGGATTTACTTGACTCACCAATCCGGGATGCTACCCACTTAAGGGATTTGGGCCGCGGACCAGTTTAAGAGTCAGGAATTGGAGCCAACCTCTCGTGACTCCGCATCCTCACGCGTGGCCGAAACTATATCGGACTTCTACTCATTCCAATTTAATTACCATTTTAAGTTAGGATGGTTAGCTTGTTAGGAATAAGTTAGAAGTCCAAACAAATAAATAACGGTCACGGTACATACATCAACATACACACATTCATTATCATCCAAACATTTCATGAATTATACAAACTAAGAATTAAAGAAGATATACAACATCATACAACACTACATATTCACAAGTATGCATATTAACTCCGATTCGTGCATTTATCTTATTTGGTGATCAATTAGCACACAACACACAAATCAGAGTAACCAAGATAGCATACGGGGCATGAGGAATCCATACCGTTCACCGTTGTACGTATTCCAAACGTCCTTCGGTGTCACAAATCAATCCTATTATATACATACAATTAAATGATTAATCTAACTATCATTACTTAACTCATACTTACTATGTCCTTATACTTCTTACACTTACACATTACTTACCATTTCATTACTTAAGTTTTATTCTTACTAAGGTTTGCATGCTTACATTCATGTACATATACATATATGTGGGTATACATATATATATATATACAATTATTATTTAAATTAAAAATTTTTTTTTTGTAAGATGGGCCGTCCGACCCACCGTCCGACCCAAGCCCTGGGTCGGACCATTCCAGTAAGTTTCGTTCCCAGAAAATTACCCTGTCCGACCCAGCACTATTCCGTCCGACCCATACCCTCTGGGTCGGACCATTCCAGAAGGTTTTGGGTCTCGAGTCTAAGCTCCGTCCGACCCACGTCCGACTCACCGTCTGGGTCGGACGAAGTCAGAAACTTCGACCACTATTTTTTTGCCTGTCCGACCCACGTCCGATCCACGGCCCTGGGTCGGACCATTACAGAAAGTTACGATTGTTTAGTTAAGCCATGTCCGACCCACGTCCGACTCACGGTTCTGGGTCGGACCATTACAGAAAGTTTTTCAAGCCATGTCCGACCCACGTCCGACTCACGGCTCTGGGTCGGACCATTCCAGAGTTGGTTCGTTTCTTAAGCCCCGTCCGACCCACGTCCGACTCACCGTCTGGGTCGGACGGTTCCAGAACCTTGTTACAGTTTTTATTTTCTTTCCCAATTTCACCCATTGTTTCCCCAATCTTCCTACATACATCCTAACATGTTTTGTACAATTTAAACACCCTAAATCATGCTAATTCATTTCCTAACTCATTACACAACTTTATACTCATTCACTCACCTAATTTTCTAAGTTTCAACTCACACTTTCCCTAGTTGTGTTTTGCTACAGATTTTAACACTAACACTCTCCATCTACAACTCTCTCTTCTAATGTCATTACTAACACCTCTAATGCACTACAACTACATTAACTATCTCTCCCCATCTTCCCTCTATCTATTCATCTAAAAATCTGTTACAACTTACATCATTCACCTAGTTAAAAATTCACTAAGTGTTCTGATTCTAGATAAATTTTGCCATAATCTCCCCTATATTTTTACACTCTCACCACATTGTTTTAAACACATTATAACCAACCTCTCACCTGTTTATACACAACAACAATATGCTAGCTCCCATACACAATACCAATACTAAAACACTCATAGAAATTCCTGCACTCAAACACTACTTCCCAATCTGTTTTCAATAAGTTTTACACATCCTTTTAAAGCTTCAAAATGTTTATATTCTCTTACACATTACACTACCAATGCATTATCATTTTACAATACCAATTTTCATTTCTAAAAATCTGTTACACATACACATTCAAGACTTCACAAAGGTGAGCTTATTTACCTTGCTTCTCTTCTTCTTCTTGCTTCTTCCTTCCTTCCTTCTCTCTCTACCGGTTTTGTAATCTCAATTCCTCTAACACTACAACCCATTGATATACCCATTTTAATACACCATTCTAATACTAGAACTAACCTTAACCATTAATCAAGTTTCAATCTAGGTTTTAGGGTTTAGAAAATTTATTACCTTCCAAGAGTACAAGCGCTGTTTGGGATAGCTCAAGAACAAGGTTTCTCACACCACCAAAATGCCAAAATCGGCTGGACACACAAGGAGTAACCAAGGCTTTAGTTCACATTTTCGTTTTGCCCACAAGGGCTAGAAAAAGGATGGAGTTTTCGAAATATTTTTACCTTAGAAGAACAAGGAGAAGGAGGGCCTTCTAATGGTGGTGTTGAAGCTTCAAATGGGGTATACCCATAAAATCGAAAGTGCTTGTTTTTGGATTTTGGAAAGATGAAAATGTAGCTCTTGAGGAGGGGAGTACAATGGTGGTATTTTTATAATTTTTGGAGAAGTTTGGAGAGAGTTACAAAGGAGAGAAGATGGAGTTTGTGTTGGTTTTCTTCTTTCACCATGGAAATCGATGGAGGTAGGAGAAGAAGAAGAAAAGAGAGAGTGAGGGGGTGAGTCTTACGTGAGTAAAGAGAATGGGTCGGAGAGAGAATTGTGAGTGAGGGAAATAAAGTAATAAAGTGAGTGTTGTTTTATTATTTTGTTTGTTTGTGAGTAAAAGAGAGTAAAGAGAGGTGTGAGGGGGCAAAATCGGACACCCCACAGAACCCACATGGGTTTTAAAATTTTATTTACAAGGTTGGACACATAAGTTTGTGCTAATTATACTTCTACCCCACAACTTCCCGTTTTTGACAGTTTTTACTAATCTCTCGTTTTCTTGATTTTATTGGTTCTAAAGTCTCACTAATATTTATTAATGATTATTTAGTTGACCAAAATTGTTACGAGTCTATTTGACCCACTTAAAGACACGTTTTACCGGTTACCTCGAAAAACGTGCTTTAAGGTTCGGTAATGTTTTTAAACCGTTTTAAAGGTCCGTTTCTTCGGGATTTGTTCCCTTATGATTATTTACACCTAATTAAGCTTCTAAATTACTTATTAGCCTAATTAATCACTATTTTTAATTACGGGGTATTTCAATTTGAGTCTAACTTACAACATTTCCTATGACCGGATCTTGTCACAAATAACCACTAGCCAATAGCAACTGTCCATTCTTGAAATGCGGACGTGCTTTTGCAAAAGGAAAACATGAAAGCAATTATATATACATTCGGTAATCTAATTAATATTAGTTACACCATCAAACTGCCCAAAATACACTACTGATTAAAGAAGATCTGAACTGCTTCTTTAGTATAGGCAACACAAGACTCAAAAGGGACAAAAAGAGTTAACTCAAAATCTGAGAACTGCAGATCAAAACAGACACCAGAAGTTGAGAACTTTATCTTGATGTTGACTTTACTCTTGATTTGGCTTTCAAGGATGTCATTCATGAGATTTAAGTTGCATTCCAATCTACACCGCAAAACCAATAAACTCATCCTCATCAAGTGCTGTGACAAAATAAACAACATATAAATCTAAAAAACAAACAAACCTATAAGATAAAACGAAAAAAGGTACCTTCATAACCGTATATCCAACTACACGAAGTTATCAAAGCCTCCACACTTTCAGGAAGATATTGAAGAGGGAAAAGTATGAGAGTAAAGAAAGAAAGACATCCGGTCTCCTGAGACTGGAAGGGATAGCCTAGATATCGCCGGGCCGGAATAGGTAGTCAAATATCTCGTTTATGTACAAATGCCAGCCTGGCAATAAAAGAGAGAGACATACTGGAAACCCCGATCTAGCAATGTAAACATTATAAATAAGAGGGCACCCCCATAAGAGGGACAGGCTTGACACTTTGGTACAATTCATACATCCTTTCTCTCCATAAAGCTCTCTCTCTCTTCAAATCGGTTTTGGGATCAGGTACGCAGAAAGATTTGTCGAGGAACAGGAGGGAGGGTACTTTCTTACCTTTTCATTTGGCGCCGTCTGTGGGAAAAGAACGGCTCAAGATCTTTCTTAGCAACCACGAGTCCACCGGAAGTAGTCTGATTACGAATAAAACAATGAAGCTCTGAAACTTTGAGATTATGTCTTTTGCAGGTGCAAGCGAAGAAAGTGCGCACGCAAGAATGGCTCCAAGAACAAGGAAAACACCCCGACCTAATGGCGAGGTCAACGATGGAGTGACCGAAAATAACAGAGCGGAAGCTGAAGGTGTGATCTCCAAGCAAGCATTGGAGGAGATGCTAAAAAGTTTAGTCAGAACCATTGATGAAAGGATAGTGGAGGGGAATGAGGTCTTGCAGCAAGAACTGATGCAGCGAGATGAGGAGTACCAAAAGAAATGGGACATGGAATCGAATCACTCAAAAACCGCGGCTCTGAAGCGAGCAACAGCCGAAGAAAGGAGCAGCCAGGGAAAACTCTGATCATCAACGAGGAGACTGAGGAGGACGATTCAATTGATATGACTCTTTATCCCTTCTCCGAGAAAATCAGGAAAGCAAAACTTCCTCCCCACTTTGTTGCACCAGCGGTGGAGAAATACGATGGAACGGGGGATCCTGCTCTTCACATCAAAAGATTTATGTTCGCAATGAACACACAAGGGATAAGTTCTCTCGCTCTTTGTAATTTGTTTCCAGGAACATTGTCCAAAAGAGCACTCAGTTGGATCTCAACAAGACCCCCACAGTCGATCTCAAGCTTCAAACAATTGACTGAGGAGTTCCAGCAATATTTCGCCGCAAGCAAAAAAATCAAAAAAAGAAACAATAGAGCTAATGGACCTCAAGCAGCGAAAAGGAGAGACGGTGAAAGAATTCAGTGAAAGATTTCATAAACAGATAGCGGAAATCGATGACATTGACGAAAAAATTCTAATCAAAGCTTTTGGAAACGGGCTAGCACAGCCAAGGCTTGCTGGGAAGATCGCAACAAAGGCTCCAAAAACCCATGGGGAGCTGGCTGAAATGATCCACGATTTTCTAAAATCAGAGGTGGCGGAGAATAAGGCCAGAGACTTGGCAAATAGCTTCAAGGCGATTGGCGATAAAAAGGGAGGACAGAATGGGAACGGCTCATCCGGCAACGCGTCAGGGAGTTCATCCGGGGGAGGCTCAAGATACAAGCCTTATTACAAAGCCCCATCCCAAGGACCTCAGTACCAGAACGCCAGGGTTGCTGTCCAAATCGATCCGGGCAGGTATGCGGCGGCGGTCAAAGAAGGATATCTACCCCCACCAAAGAAGCCTTATCCAGGGGAGATTCCGGTAGCTTTCTGTGAATATCATGGCTGCAAGAGTCACAGAACCGCAAATTGTGCCACTCTGGCCAAGGAGTTGCGAATCATCGAAGAAGAAAAGAAAGGCAAGGGAAAGCAGATGGCAGGTCAGCAGAAACAGTATGGCAAGCAAAACCAGTTCCCCTCTCGAAATCACCAGGAAGAAGAGGTCCATCCAGAGCTGAACCACGGCAAGTCGGTCGGTATGATCTCAGGTCTGTAAGAAGGTGAAGAAATTTTTTGTTTCTCTAAGCATTAGATAGGTCCTGTCATACCGGTAATGAGGCGAAAGCTGTGTAATTGATCCCCTTTCGTTTTCAGGAAAGACATACATTGTAAAAACAAGCCTTCCGGTAAATCCCTTCCGGAAAGAATAGAAGTCTAATAAACTTTTTCTTTTAAGCAAATTCTCAGGTCTCTTTTCAGAGGTAGGACCGTTGACCCCAAACGAAAGAAAAAGACATATTCATGCAGTACATCAAGAGCTCCCAGAAAGAAAAATTGCCAAACGAGAAAGTCTTCCCCAGATTTTCTTTACAGATGAAGACGAAGAAGGGGTGTTATATCCTCACAACGATCCACTTGTCATTCGGGCGCAAGTAAATGACAGGATGATGGAAGGAATCTTGATAGATAGCGGGGCTGGAGCGAATGTCATATCAGCCGAGGCAGTTAAAAGCTGGAAATCCCAGAGAATAAAGTCAAGCCATACTCAGCGGTCCTTGGAGGCTTTGTTGGAGGCGTCTCTACCAGGTCCTCAGGAAGCATAGACTTCACCATAACATTGGGATTAGGAGACGAGCGAAGAACTGAAAGGCTTACAGCTTTCATCGTACCAGGACTTTCCGGATACAATGTGTCTCTCGGTCGACCGGGGATTAATGCCTTCAAAGCAATATGCAGCACTCACCACCTAAAAATGAAGCATTTAACCAAGGCTGGAAAAGTGGTAACCATAAAGGGGAGCCAAAAAATGGCTCGAATCTGTGAGGTCCGCATCATGGAGGGTATGCCGGAAGGAGGAATGGTCAAAACGGTGGGGTCAGACAAGGAGTTCAAGGGAAAGCTACCTCTCCCACCAGAGCCGGATCAAAATGCAGAAGGCTGTGGAACTTCTAAAGATTCACCAAGAGAGGTACACTTAAAAACTGACCCTTCTAAATTTTTTAAAATAGGGAATGCATTCGGCAGTGGAGAACAAACTCACCTGATGAGATTCCTGGAAAAAAGAAGGACAACTTTCGCCTGGAGTACGGACGAAATGCCCGGAATAGACCCAAGCGTTATCCAGCATGACCTGCGGGTAGATCTGAAGCACCCGGCCATCCGGCAAAGAAGAAGAATAATAGGAGAAGAAAGGGACCTTGCGGCACGCGCTGAGGTGCAAAAACTGCTTAAAGCCGGATTCATCAGAGAAGTGTCTTATCCCAAGTGGCTGGCCAACGTTGTAATGGTTAAAAAATCAAATGGCAAATGGAGAATGTGTGTGGATTTCACAGATCTAAACAAAGCATGTCCTAAAGACTTCTATCCATTACCATCAATAGATAGATTGGTCGTCTCAACGGCTCAAAGTTCTGTCTTAAGTTTCTTGGATGCATTCTCGGGATACAATCAAATAAGGATGAATGAAGAAGATTCGGAAAAAAACATCTTTTATTACCTCGGCCGGAACCTTTTGCTACAAGGTAATGCCTTTTGGATTAAAAAATGCGGGTGCAACCTTCCAAAGAATGATAGACAAAGTATTCAAACAACAATTAGCCCGAAATGTGGAGGCATACGTTGATGATATTGTGGTAAGAAGCAATTCTTGGGCACAGCACATGGAAGACCTGAAAGAAACTTTTGACACTCTAGACAGATACCAAATCAAGCTAAATCCGGAAAAATGTGTATTTGGAGTTACAAAGGGGAAGTTCTTAGGCTTTATCGTCGGCCAAAGAGGGATTGAAGTAGATCCCGAAAAAACCCAGGCAATCCTCGATCTATCGCCACCAACGAACATTAAAGATGTGCAAGCATTGAATGGAAGACTCACGGCCTTAGGAAGATTCTGTTCAAAACTCCAAGAGAAGTCAATACCATTCTTAAATTCTGAGAAAAAACAGGAGATTCCAGTGGAGTCAAGAATGTATAGAGGCCTTTGAAAGGATCAAGGAAATGCTCAAAGAATTGCCAAAATTGGGTGTTCCGGCGCCTGGTCAAGACTTATACCTCTATCTATCTGCCACAGATTGGGCGGTGGCGGCTGTGCTAATAATGGAGGAGGAGAAAAAAGAATACCAGTATATTACACCGGAAAAATCCTAACCCCAGCAGAAAGTCGGTACACCAACATCGAAAAAATATTGTTTGCATTAGTCGTTGCGTCTCGAAAGCTTCGACCTTATTTTCAGTCACACCGGATATTCGTTAGAACAAATTGGCCTCTAAAGCAGATAGCAAACAACCCGAATGCATCTGGACGAATGGTCAGTTGGACTGTCGAGCTCACCCAGTACGAAATCCACTTCCTCCCTCGAACAGCTATAAAAGCACAGGCTTTGGCGGACTTTATAACCGAGAAACCTTTGCCCAAAAGCAAAGAGAGCCCGCAAACCCACATGTCATCCTAGTTGATGGAGCTCGATGTAAGACTGGAGCGGGAGCCGGAATAGTGGTCCAAACACCAGATGGAAGAACTCTTAACTTTGCGTTCCGGTTGGAATTTGAGGTAACAAATAATGAAGCAGAATATGAGGCTCTCATACAGGGTTTGGAAATCGCCACTGCCTTAGGGGCAACAGGTTTTTTCTTATAATAAGACAGTAGCTTCCATTTGTGTCCTTAAAACTTTTCATGTACCTCCAGAAGGGGGGAAATGGGGCTTACCTCTTTAATTCCTTATGCAGAATTGGAAATATACTCGGATTCAATGTTGGTGGCACGACAAAACGACAATATTTATGAGGTCAAAGAGGAGATACTTGGGAAATACTTGGCCAAAGTCCAAGAAACAAAAGCGAACTTTCAGAAGTGCGAGTTAAGGCATATTCCCCGAGCGAAAAATGTAGAGGCCGATGCGTTGGCCAAATTGGCCAGTATGGCCAAAAGAATGCCTAGTAAAGTCTGGATGGAAATAAAGGCGAATTCAAGTTTGGAAGAGGTCTGAGTGTGTGCCATTGAATCGGACACAGTAGCCAAGTCTTGGATGACACCCATCATTGAATACATATGAGGCGGAAGTTTGCCACAA